>JAOEGS010002488.1:0-56512 GCA_025447755.1 Corythornis vintsioides
TTCTCAACAGTGTCATCTGTGATTACTATAGAAAGTTTAACATACATTACATAAAAGTATTATAAACAGTGTAACTGGAGTTCAAGCTTTTCACAAGCTAAGCAAGCACACTTTCCAGCAGCTAATGTAATTTTTTTTTATATAGGGAGATATACCTTCACAAAGAAATTCAGGAAGTCATTTGACTAGTCTGATGCACTACTTGCAATTTTTGTGTATACAACAGTGTATTCTAAAACCCAAAAGGAAAAAAAAAAAGTTAATAAATAGTTTTCAAAGTAAAACTATATTATGCCACTGGAATAAGGTACATAAAATAGAACAACTTACTTGTTTAATAGACTTCTAAAGAGCACATGTTTTCAATCACTTTATTCTCAATCATCAGATATGCAATTTTAATTTAAACTCTTTGCATCCAACAGGTCCTTACAATGGTTTATCTTTTTTAGTATTCATGACTGCAAATCCTGGGCAAACAACTCACAAATTGATTGTGCATTCTAAATCACAATTGGCTTTATTCTGATTTGTTTGGTTGGGTTTTGGTTGGTTTTGTTTTGTTGCAGATGTTGTTTGTCATTTTGTTTTATTTTCCAAACCCAAAGAAACGTGCAAAGTTAATGCTGATAAGCAAAGAGCTGACCTTTGACTTCTGAGGAGAACTGAGCCAGGTGTCGCGTCACGAAGAGTCGCAGCTGCTGGTTCAGGTCACAGGACAGAATGTTGATGTTCCAGGAACGAATTCCTGCCAAACAGGGGAAAGAAAACCAAACCAAAACACTATTATCACATTTACTCCAGAATCAGCAGTGGTGATAGGTAAGTTAGCAGAACACACAAGGACTACTGATGCTCTAAGAGAGCATACTCAGGATGGAGAGTTTCAGAAGCAGAGGGCTGTTTGATGCTCACCTTCCATAACACATCTAGCCCTGAAGCACATGCAGGGAGCCAGTCTTGATTCACCTTGGGCTTTACACTCATGAAACTAAGAGAGGCTATATACATCACACTACTGCCTAACCAAGCAAATACATTTTAATTTTACATCCACATTATCCAGCACTGGCCACTAGTAGAGATGGTCTACTGGATGCTTTTAACTACTGAACAGCTCAGAGACCAGATTTGCTGCTCTGGTACCTGTACATCCTTCAAGTAACAAAAGTATCCCTTCCCCCCACCCCCAAATTGCTCTACCTAATTACTCCTTCAAACCCCTGATCCCACTGAGACCCTTTGAGTTTGCTCTTTAATCAATATAGTCTTGTAAGCTAATTGCCTTCCTATCACAGGGGGAAGCAGCATCTGTTCCCAGAGCAAGTGGCACCATGCCACGCTGAGCAGCCACCTTGGGACCTCGGTGTGAGCAGTTGTACACTCTGGATCACACCAAACAGTTCAGATCACAGATCTTCACATCCCAATAAGGAACAGCATCTCCTAGATGTTGTGATACTACACTTTGGCACCATGAGCAGCCCCAGGATATCAACAAGAATCACTACTGCAGCCTCTTGTGCTGCTGCCTGCCGAGGTACAGGTGTTGAAAGCTAATGCCACAGACTTCTAAGAGTAACTAAACCAAGAATTTCAGTTCTGGTTCTTCCATGATCTTCTGGAGATATGTCCTCTTCTGCAGAAAATACAGTTTTATTGCATCTCATATCTGCCTTCTTTCAAGTGAAGCATACTGATTTTTTTCCTGGAGCTCTCATTCCCAGTTACTGCTGTTCTAATTGTCCAGCCCAGCAACTCCACCTTGTGCAACAGCTTCTGCTGGCCATTGAGGGGATCAGGATCTTCCTGGATACAAGCTCTGCTTTCTACACATAGCCAAGATAAAGTCAGTAGTCATTGCATCACACAATGCAGTAGTCTCAAGGCCTATAGAACCTACAGCTGCTCAAGAAAACATTGTTTTTTTCCAGGGACAAGTGACATGGTAATGTATTTATTTATCACCTGACAATATGCACTGCAGGGAGCTCAAAATCTTCTCAGTAAACCCTCTAAACAGCAGGAGAAAATATACTTGCATAAAGCATGATTGTTTAAACAGATGTCCAATGTAAGTGCATCTTAATGCAGTAGTGAAGAGCATTCTGACCTGGACAGGAGCAAGGTGGCACTCTGCAGGGCAAATCTTGCTGACTCTAGGTGCTGTGTCACTGTCTCGGTGTCCTACTGCAGTAATAGATGCTATTTGAGGTACTGGTACATCCTCCAGGATACAGAAAGATTAGATCCTCTTTCAGATCAAGGAAAGAGTGAAATGATCATCTCACAACAATTTATTCAATATTTTCTCCCTCCAGGTAGTATGAAATTACTCCTAATCTATCCCCACTTGCCACAATTTCAATTTATCTTGTGGCACAGGAGCCAGAACATGGCCCTTGTGATTAGGACCCTCTGTGTCCTGACACAAGAGTGCAGACTATCCCATAAGACTTGTAAATATTCAGGCTCTTTGTACATGCACAGTTTGGGTGAAGTATTGTGCAACTCATCAGTTTTTCATCGCTTTCCTTATGTCCTTGTGAATTTTGTTTCCTGCTGAGGTTACCTGCATTTCTCTCTAACACCAGACCTAGTCTTCCAGATGTGGTTTTAAAAATGGACAAAAAGTCACACATGAACAGAAAATAAGGCCAGTATTTATTAGGCAGCATTTTAGAGTAAGTGTTGTTCAAGCATCCCTCATATAGACAATGTCACTGCCCAAGAAGCTTTCCACATGAAGACAGGGCAAGTTCCATCGTGCCCTATGTTCACAATTCCGTTCTCCTGAAGCAAGGTATAGAAAGAAGTCTGGGATCAGACAGAGCAAGAGATTTATTCACTAAAATAATTTCTTAGTGGTGGGTTGGTTTTCTTGGGTGCAGACAGGGTGCCACAACCAACAGAACAAAGACACAAACCAAAACCTAGGTTTTCATCCTTCAGAAAACCTTATCTAAATGTACAGAGCACTTAAGCCCAACTTTGCTTGCCAGCATTGTTAATCTGATTGTTATCAGGGCTATAAGCCCCTTGCCATACTTACCAAGTTGCATAAAAATGCTTTTCTGAAGGGCAGAAGCATTTTGTTATTGACACTGCTTTGTTTCCTGAGGAAATCAAATCTTCTGCTCAGCAGCCCAATCCACGCTCACGCAAACCTCACAGGAGCACTCTCCAGCAAGGTATCACTTCAGTATTTGGGATTATCATGTGTGCATCATTTCAACACTTCTTGAACTGCCTGAATCTATAATGTGGCTGTCCCTAACATTATCATATGCTATCTGTTGACAGATCAAGATCATGCTGTCATTTTAACTTACATTTTATATCCATCTTGCAATTTGAAGATCTTGGTCTATTTCAAGAAGAGGTCATTCTCCCACTTCACGGGGAAAAACTCCTCTGTGACTTGCTGGAAGTCCTACTCCAAGTCAGTGACAGGATAAAGTCCAAAATCCACACTCTGAGTTTCTGCAGCAGTTCACTTACTACTCCTAACACCTTATCAATAGTGCTATAGTATCCCTGTGCTAATAGTGTCAGTGGCACCGTGCAAAGGGTCTGTACTGGGCAGAATTTCAGTAGGTTTCTGTTCAGTCAAAACTAACTGTAGAGCTTACTTCTGCTGTAGTAATACAGCTTACATTGCACAATGGACACTTTTTTTCTCACCAGTGAGAATTCCCTAGTTATTGCCCTATGACCACAGAATCACAGAGCAAAAGTCTGATCTGCCACTACATCAAAGATTCAGAGAACAAATAAGGACTCAGGTTGGCACATCAGTTCAGCGAGATGCCAAGCAAAGATGATCATCCCGTGCAGAAAGCAGGAGCAGGCTCTTCAGAGATGGGTTTTCAGAGGCCCTTACTGCATAAGGCCATCCCTTGGAACAATGAAGAAAATACTGCTCAAAGCTAGTGGCCTACCAGCAGGGATGGATGCAAAAGATGCCAAAGAGGAGAAATTGAACAAGATTTGAGCTTTTTATAGCCACATTTTCTATTAAGTTGCACTGTACAGCTGTTCCTCAGTACAGTTGATGTTTCAGAGGAAAACAGTCACAGAAGTGTCTCTGAATAACACAGTTTAGCCAATAATTAAAACTGTTATCCCCAGCATCCTGTAAGCAAACGTGTCTTGGAACGGGGGAGAAGTGCATGCACATTCAGAAGGTTCTTAGTTTATTTCTCAGAGATGTGCTAAACTGCTTAGTAGAACCGGGATTCCCTTGATGTCCTCACGCAGCTGACAACCCCACGACCTTTCTATTTCTTAGGAACCATCAGAAACTGCCACAAAGCAAAAGCTGCCACCTCACGACCTCCTTCCCTCTTGCTTTTAAACAACACTGCATCCAACAGAAATCATTGCAAAGGCTCGAGCTCTTCTGCTCTGGATGGGTAGCAAGGGAGAAGCGTTACAGCAATCCTGTCTCGCTCTGTGTCCTTCTGGACACCGTTCAGGGCTGTGGCTCATCCTCGCTCAGCCTCTCCAGCCACTCAGCTGCTGCCGAGGCAGGGAGGGGCCGCAGCCAACAGCGCGGCTGTCCCCCTGCGCTGCAGCCAGGCAGCTCAAACGCTCCGGCAAGCGGGACACAAGTCTGGCGTTAAATGGAAATAAGATATAGTCTGCTGTGCCACAAACACAATAGAAACTCGGGGAAATGACAGACGTTACGTGCTTTCTGGCTTTAAGATGCTCTAAGCCACTGTTAGCTACATTTCTCCGTGCAAATGAAGGAACGCGCAGGGGACAAAAACAAAATACAGCAAATTATGGCCCGAACACTTCGAAAGCGAGCCAGCCTGCGGGGGCAGAGCCAGCCGGGCTCCTCACCGGGGCCATCTGTCACCGAGCTGGTTCTCCGGTCACCTCCGCGAGCTGCCGCGCCAACACTGCGGGCTGCGCCACTGATGCGCGAGCCACGCCCGCAGACGAGCCGGGCTTCCCCCTCCCGCACCCGGCCCTGCGGCCCCCGCACGCGCTCTCCCTCCCGCCGCCGACGGGCCCCGCCGAGCGGCCCCGGCACAGCACCAGCCCTGATCTCAGCCGGGACCCGAGCCTCTGCCGGAGGAGGGAGTCGAAGCCCTGCGGCGGGGCAGGGGAGGCAGCGGCAGCTCCGGCACGGACACGGCGGCAGGCGCGGGAGTTCTCGCGCCACCCCCCCCCCAACCCCGCGCAGCCCCGCGGCGCTCGGAGGCGAGGACCGGCCCGCCTCTCCTCGGGGCCTCGGCTCCGCTCCTCACCGCGCTCCAGGGCGCCGCGCAGCGCGCCCCGCTCCGGCTCCGTCCCGATCTCCCCGATCACGACGAGCAGCGCGTGCCTCCGCGGCTCCCAGCGGCGCCGCCCGCCCGGCAGCCGGGGCGCTGCCGTCTCCATAGCGACCGGCCCTGCCGTGGTCTCCATGGCAACGCCGGCGGCCGCTGCTGCAGCGCGCGGTGACTGGCGCGCGGCTCTTAAAGAGCCCCGAGCCCGCCCCCCATTGGCCGAGCTGGCACGTGGCCCCGCGCTACTGCGGAGGCGCGGCTTCTGGGCCCCGCCCCTCTGCGCGCCCCGTTCCCGCCTCACGGCCGTGTCGCCGCCGGCCGCGGGAGATCTCGGCCGCCTCAGGCCTCCCGCAGCGCGGAGCCCCGCGGTCCAGCCGGCGCTGGCGGAGCGGGGCGCTCGGTCCCCGGCCCCAGGGCAGGAGCGGTGCGGTTGCCGAGCTCGGAGGCTCAAACCCGTGGCCTCGCGACGTCTCCAGAGTAATTCGGAGGAGGGGTTAATGTAGCGCCGTGATGTGGGTGTGAGCGAGCCACTGAAACACAGAAACCCGCGGAGATCTCTGGATGCGTGGTGCTGAGTTGCTGCAACGGCACCATCGGTTACGTTCCTTTTCTCCGCCGTCACTTGGTAGGAAGCAGAACAGTCAGTCAGATCTTCATCTCTTCCTGGTGGTCTTCTCCCTGATCAACTAAAGATAAGTGTAATGGTCTCCAGCAGCAAGTGATGAGGTTTCCTGGATGCCAGAAACATGATATAGGTGAAAACGTCTCTAAACGCTGCTGTCTGCCAGTGTAAAACTGCTGTGAAGGGTCAGCTGCGGGGCAGACCCGCAGTTCTTAGCGTCCGGGAGAGCCGGAGGGCAGCGCGCACACAAGCTGGCAGCTCTATGAGCCACCTCTTCTGCAGTATGCAGAAAAGCCGAGTGAACTCAAAGCATCAGAATTCTGCATGATGAACAATGGAGAACCACCAGAAAGTAGTTTCAGATTAAAAAAAGCAAACAACCCAACAAAACAAATCTTTTCTCACAAAACGATCCCCATCCTGTGCTGATGCAGCTGGGTGGAAAAGCAACAGGAGTCGAGTCAGCAATAATGTGCTCCTTTTCTAAACCAGCGTCCTGCTCAAAGCCCTGCAGCCCGCGAGGATTTTGTAGAGAGAAGCTACAGTTTAGGAAGCTTGGTGAGTAACTAAACCATTGTCCTGCCGGGTTTGTTCCTTAGCACCCAGCAAGCAGTGAGGACACAGCTGAAAGAAGATTCAGACAGGAGGCATTTTGGCAAGTGCATGTGACTCTGTAGTGTCCTGAGACTCCAGCAGAAGTCGACCAAGAAAGGGGAGGAAATCCAGAGCAACTGTCTCTGCAGCTACAACTGTTGTCAGTAGTTTACAGTTTTCTCCAATTCAGATTTTTAATCTGTTGCTAAATTAGGAGATGACGCAGTAAGTCTTTTTCCCATTAAATTGTGCTGACACCACTGGCTATGATCTTTATGAACTAGATCTCACAAACAGAATTAGCATGTCAAAAAGGTTTACTTTATTTCTGTGTTTTGTAACCTGCATAGCACCATTGCTTTGGTTTGTCTCAAGGGATTGCACCGAAGCAGGTAAATATGTGAGTGAAGCAACAAGCCTGCAAATAAACACAGTGTACAATAAATTCCCTCTAGAAGTGCCTTCTCAGGTGATTCAGTGTCAATACTTGCTGCTTATTTTTGACATGGTAGCTTTCCAGAGCTGCAGCTTTTCACTGCAGTGCAGAGATGCTCCTCCAGCTGGCTTTCTGCCAAGGAGAAAAGAAAGAGGAGATGTGAACTGGAGTGAAAGCTTAAAAAGCATATCCAAGAATGGTTCTGTACCACAGAGACTAGAACCTCCAGAGATGACTGTTTAGAAGTGAGAGATGGGGTTTTATGATGTGATCAAATGATAGAATAATATTTCTGTTGCTTTCTGATGTGAATCACAACTGTCTGTGGTTCATGGTAGAATTAGGGCGGTTTGAGACCTAGTGTTTGTGCACTGCATAAAGCAGTGAGAGATTTCCAGCCTACTAATTTCCTCCTTTTCCCTGTAAATTCACACTCTGAATTTACACATCTAATAGATTCGTATAGCAGTTTTGGTGCAAGTTTTTGTTTTAATCCACTGCAGCAGTAGCTGGCACCACCATGAAATATCAGAAGCTGACTAGGCTGGTAACACAGTAGAGGTCCTGACAAACATCACAGAACAAGACGTGGCAAAGCAGACAAATGGATTACCCCAGAACAGACAATGAATCACAGGTGAACAATCATTATAAAAATGGATTTAGAAAGAAAGCTCAAAACTGTGTAAAAAGGATCTTCAGAATGTCATGGGAGGAACAGTCTACACAGCTCCAGGTCCTCTGTCCTTCAGCTTGGAATGGTGATTTCCTGTCCTCCAGCTGAAAGTGTCCACATGAAGGAAAATAATTCTAGGAACCAGAGAGGCACAGCAGTATCTGAATGAGGATAATGCCTTTAACAGAGGTAAAATATTAAGTAATTTTGGCTGTGATATTTAAAAAAAAAAAGCAGAGGAAAATAGGTGACTGCCAAAAGGGACTCGTTCAGTCCTTGAGCTTTCCTGTGACAAACACGGCTCTCCTTACATGGAGCAGAGGAACCCACGGTTGATAATGCTTCCATGTGGAGATGAGCCATGTGGCCATTTATACTGTCACCTCCAGAATATGTTGCAAGATACAGAGAGGGCTAAAAGCATCTCTGTAGTCCTCCTGGGCAGCCTGACCTTACTGCCAAAGTCCATACACCTTATTTTTCTTCCAAAGTAAGGAGAAGTTTTCTAGCCACTGGATAGTCAAGTTCTGGAAGACTCTGGTGGCCAGAAATATGCTAAGTGTGAAGACAGAAGTTAACATTTTTATAAAGCTTATGCTGTAGGGATGTCTGCTGATGTCAAAAGCTTGGGCTTCCTTGAAAGAGAGGATTCCTTTTAGCTTCCCAAACTTACTCATAACACTATCACTTTCTTCTATAGCTATGCAAAGTTTACAACAAACAATTGTTTTCATAACAGAGAAGTTATGGTGTCCCAGACATGTCAAACTGGGGGGGGGGGGGAAATAATTTGAGGATCAATCCTTATCCTTTGCATTCTTTATGCTTACCCAATGAAACTGTGCTAGGGGATGGTCTTCTCAGGCACCATACATAATGTCCATGGCTCTTTAAGCCAATAATTGAACTGTTCACTAATGTCTCTTGAACCAAACATCTTTAGAAAAGGATGGCAAGTGACATGGAAGTTACATGGCCAGGTTCAATTATCCTAAAGAAAATTGACTTCTGAAGATACATCTGAATTAGCAAAGTGCTTAAATAAGCATTTACAGTGAAGAAGCTCTAAAACGTTTTGGTTTGGTTTGTTTTTTTTTCCCTCTGGAGTTGCACACTAGAACAAGAGTTCCCAGCCTTTTTGTGGCCAGACTTCATCTAAGCATTTGGTAATTTGAAAACAGAGAGCTATAAAGGAACATGCACACATTATGTCACAACTGAACCATCATATGGTAAATGAAATTACTATGTTAAAAACAAAAGACAAGATAATTCTTAATTAACATGTTGGTACAAGCTCTGTGACACGGTCCTGGGGGAAGGTGAGAACTGCAACAGCTTACAGGAACTCCACATCTTTGGAACGCTGCCTTTGGTCACGACCAGGCAGTGACAGAGGATGCTGCGCCTCCAGATGCCCCTGGAGGACGGTCTAAGGTGCACACGCGGGCCACGCCGCAGCATGGCCAGACCACTCAGTCCTGCTTGGGCTCTCGCACCTCAGCAGCCTCATGCGAGAAACGCCGTTAGGAGCTTCTCTCCGTGCAGCAGATAATCAGGAGGCAGAGCGAGCGCCGAGACTGGAGAGGGCCAGCTCGGGGCCGCGGCTGCTGCGGCTCCGGGCAGAGGGGCGCCGGCATCACAGGTCGGCGTGCGGGCCCGAGCCGCAGCGCTCAGGGGTGTCGGGGAAGTCTCGCTCCCCGGGGGATCCGGGACCGCCGAGGCCCCCGCCCGCCGCCTGGCTCTGCTCCCGCTGCCCCTCGAAGCCGCCGAGGACGCCCCGGTCCCGGAGCCAGGCGGGCGGCGGGCGGGGTCCGGCCCGGTGCCGCCCTCCTGATGTCAACGGGGCGGGCCCGGCCGCGGGCGGCGGTGTGGCTCGAGCGGCCGTTCCTCCGCCCGGAGCCGCGGTGCCGGCGCTGCTTGCTGGCTCCCGGCCCAGAGCAGGTAAAGGGGGCCTGGCCGGGCCGGGGCTTCCTCCTGACCGCGGCCGCTTTGTCCGCTGCGCTTCGCCCGGCGGCGACCGACCCGAGAAGATGCCGGGGCAGCCCTGTCTGGCATCCCGGCGGCGGGTCCCGGTCAGCCCCTCGGCCTGGCCTCGCCGCTGCAGGCCGGGGATCTGCGCAGGCAGATCCGCCAGCGGCTCGGGGGGTGGCGGTGCGGATAGGGCCGGGCTGTGGAACGGCCGTCGCGGCTGAGGCGGAGCGGGGCCGGGCCGGGCTGTGTCCCGGTGGCGGGGGAGGCGGAGCGGGGCCGGGCTGGGCTGTGTCCCGGTGGCGGGGAGGCGGAGCGGAGCCGCTCGGCTCGGGGCTCGCAGGCCGCGCTGCCGGGGTTGGCGGAGGTAGCCAAAGGCAGCTCGTTGCGGTGGGGATGAGGGGCTCTGGCTCTCTCCAGACGCTGCCTCAGGCCAGCTGTGAGCACGGGCAGGGGCAGCTATTTCCAGTTCGCTGCAGGCGCTTCCTGGGTACATCGGCTCTGGGCGGCCGTTCGACGGCGCAAGCCACGCGTTCGTACCTGCCGCCGGGTCGCAGAGCCGGGAATGGCGAATGCTGGGCGGTGTACATTACTTACACCGAGGTTCTCTGTAGGACAAAGAGCACCCTTACTATTTTAATAAGTTTAGCTGTTGTGTCGATACCTAATTCACACTTGAAATCAGAATCTGGAATTTGGTGATTTTTGTATGAATAGTGTCCTGGTTTGAAGATGAGGCCTGGGGTTTCACTGAGACACAGAGCAGTGGATTTGTGGTGGAAAACAGGAGGACTAGGAGTCCTGTTTCTCCATTTCCCATCCTAATTAACACTGGAAAGAAGTCAGAACAATTAAAACCATAGCTTCAACTGTCCATTGCAAATTCTATTACAAGAAATTAACAAAAACCACCTCAAATATGAAAAACCAGACAGCCTTCAAACCCTCATTCATTAAGAGTATGGTGCTGAGCATGTTTTGTTTGAAGGGAAAGGAAGCAAAGACTAATTTTGCTCTTTTGTCCTCTTTCTTAGACAAAAGTAACCACACCCTATTATTAACCTATGATGAGAGACAGAAAAAAGGCAGTCTGCAAACCAGTGGGGGTTGGTTACAGATAGAAGATTTGTATATTACAAAGGAATATACATGGCTGCTTTTTTCCTAACATAAAAAAAAAAAAAAAAAGATGGGGAAAAAATACAAATTTAATACACAAACAATTAGCATGCAGTCAGCTTTAAAGCCTACATGCAGATTTGGCATTTGACTACCTGGACTGAGCTCTCTATTTTGACCTACCTGTGTTCATACAAAAGCACTGAATGGCAGAAAATTTGCCACCTTTTTGCTAGATGCAGCACTTAGCTTAGGCCTTGCTAGTGTCGACTACAAGAATTGCACCCCTCATCTGACGAGTGTGGTGCTGGCACCTTCTGTGCAGCAGCGTGGCTGATGGGTTTAGCTTGTGACCCCCACGGTTCTTTTACAGTGATGCCACCTGGCCTAGCAGCCCCACTCCCAGCTTGTGCAGCCAGTTCTTTCCTTTTAAAGAATATTGTTCTTTCCTGCACTGTGATTTGTCTGTTTTCCAGACCATTTTTAAAAATGGTTCCACGGCTGCTTACAGTGCCTCACAGTTTCAGGTTGCTCGTGGGTTTGATCTGTGTGCTTCCTCTGTGGCCAGGGTGACTGAAGAAGACAGCCACCAGAGCAGGAGCAGCCCAGGGATGTTTGGAGCCTCACTTAGACATGCTGCTGGTGATTGCTTTCTGAGGGCAGTACAGTGATACGGCATTGATCAGCAGGTTATCAGTGTTTTCTGCCTTAAGAGTGCTGAGTTAACTGCTGTTTCCTCTCCTTGACTTCTAGGTACAAACTGCTAATGTATCTGATGGTTTTTCATCAAAGTCATCAAGCATTTAAAGGGAATTTTGACAGAGTCACTGGCACACTTGCCACTTCCAGTGTTCACATATCTCATCTCCTGCATTACTTTTGAAAGGAATTTGTTAATCATTCTAAGATAGCATTTTTGGGGAAGTCAGACTCAGATGAGCTCTCGTTAACCTGCTCCAGCCTTGTTTCAAGGCTGAGATCCTGCCCTTTGTCACTGTGGTTGAACTGGGCCAGCTCCAGTTTAAACTTTTCAGGGGACAGTAAATGCTGCTGCCTTCTTGACATCAGTGTTCCCTCAGAACAGCAGACCAGCAGTGCTCAGATGTTGTTTTACTACTAGTACACCTACAGTTTTCTTACTGCCCTTGATACCTCTGCCCGTTGTGTTTTTGTCTTTGCGTGGACAAAACAAAAGAAGAGCTTCTGCTGTTCTTTCATACCAATCCTGTAAGAAAGATGATACAACCTGTGATTTTCTGGCTTCCTTTGAACTATTTTCTTGTCATGCTTGAGTCAAATCACCTCCTTTTACATTTCTCATCCTTTCTTTGCACTTGTGCCTTGAGTAAAGAAACTACCATCTCTTTGTAACTCTTTTTGTGCTGTTACTTTCTAGTTACCCATTTATTTATGTCTGCTCCTCAAAATCTATTCTTTCTCTGCTATCTTTATTCCCAAAGATGTATTATGCATGGCCAATGTCTGCTCACTTGCATGTGTTTCTCATGTTGTTATAAACACAATATTTTTGACTTTCTACATTTTTTTCCCCTTCAGTTAGCATGGAGGGAAACTGTATTTTAGAAACATCATCAGATGAAAATCTGGAGTTTGAAGAAGGACTTGGCTTGTGTAAAAAAAAAAAAAAGATTCTATGATAAATGATACAGTTTTTTAATATTCTGTTGATAAAGAACTTACTAAGAGGGAGGACACTTGGAAACACACTAGGAAATCTATCAAAGATCAGTTGTGGTGTAGCACAAACTTGCTTAAAAAAATGAGGGCTGTTGCTATATGTGTGGGTAGAGGACAGCTTTACTGGTTTTATTTTTCTAAATAGAAACGAAATAACAAAAAAACCCAAACAAAACAAAACAAAAAAACCCCAAACAAACCCCAAACCAAAAAAGGAGTGATTTTATATTTTATTTGAGAGTAAGTATAAAGAAGACCTTGTGCAACCTTTTCATTCTTATGGAAGCAGAATTCTGCTTGAAGGAAATTGAACAAAATACAAGAGCCCATTCTGGGACTTTAAAAATGCTTGGGATCATAGCTGGCCAACGGCTCCTTTACAGCCTTGTCTCCCAGTTCCCTGGGAGTGTGTTTTGTGAACAGAAAACTGCCTTGTCCGGGTGGCTACCCAAGGCCTGTGAACACTGAATCTTTCAAAGGAAGGGTTCAGTAATCACAGGCCTCGTGTTCTCTGGCATTGGGGCAAATCTCAGTCAGTGTTGGCGTCGGAGGTATTATTGAAACTCTACACAAACAGATACCGGCAGAGTTCGTGCCAAAGGGTCTTCGGTGGCTTGTTAACATCAGCACGGGGCAATGGCCGCCATTCCGCCTGCCCGCGACGCTGGAACTCTGGCTACGCAGCCGCGTACGGGGCCGGACCGGCAGACGCGGCCCTGTCTCCCGGCTGCTGGCGGGGCCGCGAAGGCGGCTCCCGTGGTTGAGGGAAGCGGCGGGCGGGGCGGCTACTCGGGCGGAAGGAGCGGCTCTGGCGGGCGGGGCCCGGGCCGCGTCTCCCGGGTAACGGCGGCGCGAGGCGGGCGGGCCGGGCGCCGCCAATCAGCGCTGCAAGATGGCGGCCGCGGGAAGCGCGGTGCGCTGCGGCGGCCCGTGCGGGACGGGCTTAGGGAGGCAGGCGTAGGGCGGCGGCTGGGCCTCGCCGGGCGTTCCGCCTCCCGCGGCGCCCTGTACGGAGCGCGGCGGCAGCCGACCGGGCCCCAGCCTCCCGCAGCAAGGCGCGCCGCTCCCGAGCGTGGAGGGCTCGCGTTCCGAGAGCGCGGAGGAGGCCGCGAGGAGCCCCGTGCTGGTGAGCGCTCGGGGAGGGGGCGGTGGCGGCCCGGCGCTGACGCGGCCCGTGCGTGTGTCTTGCAGGAGATCGTCTGTGTTCCTGGCGGCAGGCGGGCGCCCACGGGTGGCGGGGCGGCCCGGGAGCGACCCGCAGGTAAGATCGGGGTGCGGGACCGCGGCCTGCCCGGGCGGCCACAGCCGTGCTAACGGCGCTGTGCTTGCAGAGGCGATGGAGAGTTCCGCCTGCCCGGACGCCGACGGCCCTGTCGCTGAGGAGGTGCCCCCGGCCGGGAGGGAGAGCAGGTGTGTGGGCCGGGCGCGGCCATGTCGGGCGCTGCGCGATGGCGCTCGGCCGCCGCCTCCCGGGTCTCTACCGCCCGTGAAATTTCATGCGCCGAGGACGGGCCCAGAATGCGGTGCCGGTGCGGGCTGGGGGTGCGCGGCCCGGAGGGCTCGGGATCAGCTGGGCAGGTGCCGCGGATGCCGAACACCCCCTGAGAACGCGGTCCGCTGTGAGAAGGCGGCCTGCAGGGCCCCGGAGCCGCGCGAGTCAGTCTTTCTATTGCAGTGCCCTTGGGGAGGCTGCCGGGAGGGGTGAAGGTGATGTGGAGGCCTGCGCCGCTTCACCGGCTGTAGAAGGTAACTTCTCCATTTCAGATTTCGAGGCTGTGAATCTGAGCAGCCCTCTGTGTGGTCAGTTCCTCTGCCTCCCTCACCTCAGTGGGGGTAGTTGTGCTGGTTACAGTGGTCAGAAATTGGCATATTTTTCCAGAAGTTGATCTGTACGAATTGATGTTTGGGGAAAAACCAATACAATTGGTGATTTCATGTCGTTGTTAGTGAGGATCGAGGAGAGGCGTAGATGCTTTGTGGCCATTAGGAGATGGAGCCTTTCTGGCAGAGTAAACAGCTCCTGGCATAATGGTCGTTGTCATCAAAAGACTTTCAGGCACAGGCTGTATATTATCAGGATTATTTTCTCATCATGGAATAGAAATCTGATGCTCTACCCAACGGTGCTACATATGACCTTGCTGACTAACACTGCGTTCTGAGTTAATGGCCACTGTCCCTGCTCTGTTACTGTATTTTTAATTAGCACAGCTGAGATCTGACATTCAGAATTTCAGCAATAGCCTAAATACCTCTCTTATTAGAGGGGGTCTCTTGCCCTTGTAAAATGATAGACATCTCTGACTTGTTTCTTGTGGTGTATGTGTTAGTTATTGATGTTTGGTGTTAGATACAGGCATGTCACAGCTGCAGTTTGGAGCTCTAGAGCTCTCACAGAGCCAGGACTTTGAGAGTGACTTCGTGCCCAATGAAGTTGAAACTAGACATCAGTTTCACCCTGCAGCTGCTGTCACTTCTTCTAGACTTGTGAAGAATGCTACTACAGATGGTATGTGAAAATGATCTTAGATGTCCTTTTGTAGGTCTGTCAGTTCTCTCTGGTTTCTTTAAATTATAGATGCTGTATCTCTTTACCAGGAAGTATTTAGTATTAGTAATTTTCAAAAGTGAATTCACTGCTTATGTGTAGTTGAATTTTGCCTTCTCTTTCCTGTGAGCTGGTTCATTTGTTTGTTTTTTGGTTTTTTTTGTAGCTGTCCAAGTGCTGTTATTGATTCTTGCACCTCTCTTTGCTATTTTGTTTCCAGAATATTCAGACAGTTTGATAATTTCTCTCCCTGCTAAAAACCTCATCCTGTCCTTCTTTTGTTGTTGTTACTGTTGATAGTTCAACATTTTTTTTTCCCATAAGCTTGTCTTGATATTTGTGTAATTTACAGAACTTGTACTTTTCTTTGTAGATTACACCGGGTGACTCCAGACTCCAGTCACAAATTACTTTTTTTTTTTTTTCTTCCCCTGTGTTTTTTGTCTTGCTAGAACTATGTGAGGACAGCACAGAAACTGTCTCTAGCACAGAAGCACATACTGGTTTGGAAGAACAGACAGGGAAGTCTAAAAGGTAAAGCAGTCCATGTTCTGTGTAGGTCTCTTGCTGAGATTCTCAAGTTGATTGATATCTTTTCGACTAGATTTTTAGAGGTAGGAAAGGTTCAGGCTTGAAGGCAAAAGAGAAAAGTGAAGAAAGATGAAGTGCTGATGAGACTGTTGCAGCAGTGCTTACTGAGGTGTCCTTTCACCGTTCTTAGCTGAGAAGAGAGGTGTTGTCACCTTACACATGAATATGCCAATAGGTTTTATTTTCAATGGAGAGTTCACTGGATAATAAAAGATACAAATAATTGGAATATATAAAAAGTAATAATTCAGTTTAAGTAACCTAAATTACTAGAAAATAACTTCCTGACATGCTTTGGCCTCACAGGGGAAACCTAGCTGCTAAGTGATGGCTATTCCAGGATGCTTTTGAGTGTTTGCTATTGTAACCTTTATAGTTTTAATTATTTTAAAATGTGAAACTTCATTTTGATGGAAACTCTATATCTTCTATGCCAGATAGAATAATATTTAGCTCATTTTGTATTGTCATGTTCTGCCACAAAACAGTATTAGAAAGGAAGTGTATCAAAATACCTAGAATCCAAGCTGAATAGAAGTCAGGAGGACAATCTGCATTCTGTTTAAGTGTCACTGAGATTGGTAAAGACCTCTGATAAGTGCTGGTAAAGTTTCTTTACAATGTTGCAGTGTTACTTCATACTTTGAATTTCTTATGTCATGACTGTGTCTTTTCCAGAACTCTACAAGAAATGGAAGAGCACACGAGAACACAAAGGCCTGTTTGTGACCTCACTAAGACTGAGAAATGCCTTGATTCTGGTCACGAGGAGTCAGATATCTTGTCCACTCAGGAAGAGATGTTTCCTGAGAATAATGCAACAGGTAACAATAGACAGGTAGAGCCAAAATGTCCATCCCAGGGATCATAAAAATCACCATCCCTACTCGATCTTTTTAGACATGTAGTGTTTTAGGGTGCAGAGTACTGTCAGTATTTTTCATGCACTTTCTGTTAAAATGGAGAATGTTTGGGAAATGAAAGGCCATAGTCTCTTTCACTGTACTGTGGAGTACTGTCTAAATGTCACTTAGAACAGTTACATCGACCTGTTAAATGCATTTAGTTTCCTTTTTTTTCTGTGCCCCTTGAAAAACCCACCCCTTTTACTCTCTTCTGAAACTGTCAGTAGCAATGCTGACCCTTTGTAGTGACAGACTGTTTAAAGTGGGGATACGTAGAGTAGGCAAATATTGCAGATTTTCTTATGCGAGGTTACTCCTCTGGACTTGCCTTCCTGTTTGGGATAGGAAAGGATCTGGCAATCACAATCCTCATACCACAATTTCAGTCGGTCTGATTTGTCTTCTGGTTAATGGCTCTTCCCTGTAAAATAAGAGTTTGCATGAAAGAGGATCAGGAGAGAGGTCAACACTGTAGATCTTGCTAGGAGGATGTCTGTGTCTGATTTTGGTATCCACAACTGAAAGGCTGAAAAAGGAAAAGGACGATTTTTAACAATCTTTTTAGTTAAAGGACTAGAAAATAATGTTTTAAAAGACAGCTTTGTCACAGTTTATAATGCATGATCTAAATGAATTCTCACTTGATGCTTTTTGTTCAATTTTAATTTGTGCACAACTGTGTCTATACAGGTGTGATCTTGTGTGTGAGCCCTCTAGTATCCAGAAGGCTCAGGAAGAGCCAGGAGGTTGTTACCTGAGTCAGTGGTCAATACGAGGTGTCTTTCCTTGGAAGAACCTTGCCTGCATTGGCATTCCAGTGCTGGATCAGTTGTGCTAGTGTTGGAGCCATTGGTTATTTTTCTTTTAAAATTCCCAAGTAGGAAGACTTGCACTGTCTGGCCTGATAAAAAACTCTTCTTTTGGTACAAACCATCTTTTTTATTTTAATTATATTACGCTCACACTTCACATACTGAAATTTCATGTGCAGTCGGTCGCCCATTCGGTGTGAGAATCAACCTGTCCTCGCCCTCCTGAGGAGTAACCGTGCAATGTGAATGTCCTTCCTCAGAGTTTTCTGATCCACCTGGTTCTTGGAGAAATTGCTAATCTTATTTCTCTTCAAAGCTGCTAAAGGGAATGACTGCCCTATAACCAGGGTGGAAGAGGGAAGTTCTCTGGCGTGCACCCCTGCCCGCAGTCTGCAACTGCTCCAGCTCTCTGGACAGGGACCTTTGGTACAGGAGAGTCATTCCACGTAAGCAGAAATCCCCAAATTATTGCAATAGCTTAATTGCAGTAGTGCATTTCCACCACTCCTTTCTATTCAAGGACTTGTGCTTGATTTTAAGCAATTAGTGTTTTAATTGGCACTGTGAGAGGTGCATGGCTTGATTTTGTGATGAAATAAACTGACAATGCACTTGCAGTCAACTGCCATTTCTCAAGTGTCTTGCTAGTGAACTTCTGACACTCTTTTTATGAGAAGACTTCTATTGTGACATCTGTGGAGAAGTTAATGCATTTTTGAGTGACCTTTGGTCTTTTTTTTCATTTCTTTTTCATGTTCCTCTTCTTGGTCAGCAGTGTCTCGTCAGGGCTAGCTATTCCTCCTCCTGTTGCCTTTGGATCCAATGCTCTTGTCCCCAGCAGTCCTACTGAACAGCAGCAAGCAGGTGAAACTTTTTGCATACTGGTCTATGGTTATGTTTCTGTGCTCTGTCTGTGTGTGCAGCCTTTTCAAAACCTGCCAGGATTGTATTCAAAGAATAGAGCAGGATTGAGAGCACTGAAAATGAATGAACTCGGTACTGTTGGCTCGCTCCCCTGCATGTGGAAGTGCTCCACATGGGATGCAGATTGCTGCCTGCAGTTGCCTGCCTTTCTTAGGGACAAGACATTCTTGCTACAGGCAGGTAGCTGTATGAGGTGTGTACTCTTAGGGCAGTGGAAAAGACTGAGGACTGTATCATAACAGTTATTTTACCTTAACTTGGTTGACTTGCAAAGTATTAAAAAGCTTTCTTATGTAATGTAGTCTGGGATGCCACACTGAAGAGGAATTGTTCTGTGTACCTTGGTTCTTAAACATTTTCTCTAAGCACTTTGTCACCATCAGGGATGAGATGGCAATCCACAGACTTTTAGTATGATACAAAATCACCAAGCCTTTCTGTGAGATTCCTGCTTCCTGAGACTGTGAAATACTTTCAGAATAGATACTGTGATTGCCAGGGTCTGACTTGGGTTGCATTTTACTAAAGATAGCAAAGGAGAAAAAACCACCTCAGTTAAATGCTTTTTATAAATTTCACATACCTTTTTTTTTTTTTAATTGTAGAAGTTCTAGACCTGTAGCAAAATAGTTACATGAATTCTTAATAAAACACTTTTGTCTCTTTCTCCCCTTACATCTAAAGGTATAGGTGCTTTTGGTGATTGCATGTTATATATATTTTTTTCCCTCCAAAAGACTTCACCTGGAGAGTGATTTACTCACTGAAGTATGGGAAAGTTGCTTATGCCACTGAAGACAAGTCTGCTAATAGAACGTTGGAAACTTTAGGAACAATGCAAGAATTGTCTACTAATGTGTTTTCTGCTCTTTCAAAGCAGATGAGCACATGGATACATCTGTTCCTGCAGAAGGAAGAGAGCTGATGCAGAAGCAGAGAGGAGATACACTAGTGGAGATGACCATGTCATGTATCCCACCAGAGCCTCTTGTGCCACAGGCTTCAACTCCAGTGTCCCAGAGTGCCCCAACGTTCTTTCCTGGATCTTTATGTATACCATCCCAACCAGAGTTCTCTCATGTAAGGGTGCATAGAGAAACCTTTTCTGAGATTTTTATAAGGTTGTTGCAGAAGTGTGTGAGTCAGTCCCTGTGCTTCTTTGTTGAGGTTCCCTACTAAGATGGTTCTTAGAAGGTTCCCTGTTTGACACCAGTCAGTTGTATATTGATGATACTGTGTGGCAGTTTATCCAGCAAAGAAAATACAGAGCAGCTTAAGAGCACACATAGTAATTGAATGTAGAATTTATCTTTTAATCTGTGCTAGAAATGTTCTCTTTTTGAAAGGCTGCTGCTTTCTGAGGCTGAACTAGGAATCCTGCATCTCAAACTATGACTCAAATAAAACTTCTGTCGGGGTAGAACTTGGCATAATTTGTCAGGGCGAAAGCAAAGCTGTTTTGTAACAAAGCATTTGTATTTTGCTACAAGGCCAGAATTTGTTTACTGTATTTTTCAAGTTCCTTATTTTTACTATCTGTAGTTTCCTTCATGATTTTGATTCTGGAAGTTATTATTGTTCAAAGGTGTTTACCAGACGGTGGCTTTATAGCTTGATACTACCAATTTATTCAACTTAAGGCAGAAAATAAAGGTTATACTAGAGTCTTCAGTACTCAAAGACTTCTTCTGAGCTGAAAATGGCTTTCATGCTAATGTAATAGATTGATCCAGAGAATCTTTCTAGCGCTTTTGCTTGTTTGACTGAAAATAGCTTCTTATTTGCCATACTTGACCTGTACTTCATGATTTGGTAGTGAGAGGTGTACCAAAGATTGTGTCTGACTTTGCCACAAAAGCTCTAAAGAGTAATGGGTGTTGGTAATTTTTCTCATAAAGAAGAGGGCAGTTACTACTCTTATAACCGAGGGTGGGAGGAAGCTTGTGGGTTTTCTTTGTCTGTAGTTTTGTGCTGAGCTTGCTCTATTCTGTAATCTGATGTAATGTTCTAGAAATAGCAAGTCCTACTTGTGGATGCCCTGATAAACCCATCCTGAATGTTGTTTTTAATGTATTTATTTGTTCCAGGATATCTTTGTTCCAACTCCAAGCCCAGAGAAGAAACATGAAGGAGAAGAAAAAGCTGCTGCTTTAACCCATTTATGCTTAACAGGAGATCTCTCTGGACCCACAGATGCTTTGTCAAAGATGTCTACAGGTGACTCTGTGTCCCAGCCTTCTGAGTCCTGTAAGCTGATGCTTTCTGCAAGTGAACATAGCCAGCCCACAGATACAGAGGTCAGTTCAGGCTCTCTGAACATAGGCCAGGTCAGTGAAACCACACAGATAGAGATCTCTAAGCACAAGGCCTCAGACTCGGGACGTTGTTCTGTGGAGAATGACAACATAAAACTGAGGCTAGATGCAGGTGATACAGCCATCTCTGAAAACTCTGATAAAGCCCAAAAGGAGGATTTACAGACTGAAAGAAAACCTGTAATGCAGCTTGTTAGTGCAGCTTTAGAAGGAGATGGGTCATTATCTCCCACAGCTCATCAGGAGATGGAGTGTATTTCTGGAAGTCAGGCTGCTGCAGATCAGTCTGGTGTGCCTGATGTATTGTCATACACTCAGGGTAGAGAAGCACAGGCTGAGGATTATCCATTGGAAGAGACTTCTGAATCTGAGGCAGTTCCTGAGACTCAGTGTGAACAAGAAAAAAATCTGCAAGTGGAAGAGAAGCAAATAAATGAAGATGGCTCCCTTGTTGATATAACACTTTCTCAGAGGTTTATTCTTGAAAGGAAAGTACAGTGTCATGAAAATATGGAAATGGAATTTGCTGATGGTTCATGTAAAAATAGCGAAAATTTGTCTCATCAAGCCCAAGAATTAGAAAAGGTTGGAGCAGAAAGCTTGGAAAAAGAAACTCCCGTGGGGGAGTTACTGGAACAGCAGGACAATTTGTTCCCTAAGTTAAAGAGTGATGCTCCATCAGAAGGGTTGTGTGACAACAAACATCCAGGTTGTTCAGAATTAGGACAGATAATAGTCAATCAGACACCAGCTCAAGAGAGAGGAGTTGACATGGTGGTGTCTCAGCAGAAGAATAACGTGCCAAACAATATGGAGGCTGCTGATACGACAAGGCATCTGGAACAAGAAGAGCAGGTGCAGCCACGGGAGAGGGCAACTGCTAAATCCCCCAGTCCTGCCAGTGGTAAGTGAATTCAGGTTAGTGGTTCAGAGGTGTATATTTTAAATAATGTCAAGGGCAGGTGTGTACAATCCTAAGTGTCTTCAGGGAGCACAGCTCCTGGATGTGTTTTGAACAGTGGCTCTTCAGAGCAGCAATGCAAGTTCCTGTTTTCTATGCATAACATGCATTTACTTTTCCCCCCTTTGTTACACTTTGCAGGCAATGGTGATAAGGTAATTCTTGTTCCTGACGCTCCCTTTTTGTTTTGTGGCAGAAACACAAAGCATCTTGAAAACTTGGAGTGTTGTGACCTTGGAAATGCTAGGGATTTTTGTAATGTGGGTTCTTTTTTTTTCTACTACAACAGTAGTGTCCTTGAAAGGAAAAGGGTGTGTGATAGTTTGTACTCTCCCTCTTGTAGGTCTCCTTATGTTTAGTTTGTTGTTTTGTTTTTGGTTTTTTTTCGTTCTCAGAGAAGAAATTTCTGTTGTGGGGTTATATAGAGCAGCTCTGAGTTAGAAACACAGCAGATGTGTGCTGAGGTGAGTGGGAAGCAGGCTGGCTGTTCATTGCCCTGAGCGGCTCGGCCGCTGTGATGTGCTGCAGTCCCTGTGGTCTCATGGAGTCACGAGAAACGTGTCATGCTGTCCCTGAGTCTGGGGAAGCTTTGGCCTCCTCACTGCCTTAATTTAAAACATAAGTGTTCTGTACTCCCCCAATAAAGCAGTAGGAAACAAAGTTTTACCAGGGCTTTGTCTTGAATTGCGCACACTATTGATATCTAAGTGATCTTCCATCCAGCTGCAGGTTAGAAAGTGAGAGGTTTTCCTCCTCTTAGGATGAGGGCAGGTAACTTCCCATCTCCTGAAGTTGGTGATCATGAAAGGTGTGGGTCTGAAAACATCAGGTGTCAATAGGTGGTGTCTTCACGTGTCCTGAGCAGTAGGGGTTTAGTTAGCTCTCTGCTGATTTGCTAGGTAGTTGGTGCTCTTTGAATTTTCTAAGTCCTTCAGTTAGACTACAGTGGGAGTCCAATAGACTTGTGCAGTGCTATTAGTATTAAATGAGGTGTCTAGCAGGGCAGGTGTTTGTAAACTATCTGAGAGATTAAGATTGACCAGTGTGTGATTTTGATTTGTGGAACCTGTAAAGCTGTGGGCTAGACAGAATTTGTCTTGCCACTCATGGTATTGTTATATAGCCCTGTGTCTGTTCTGCAGAGCTTTGTTCACGTGTTGATGTTTTCCTTTTGAGAAATTAGTGTAAGATGCACTACTTAAACGTTTCCTAACACTCAGCCTTCTTTTTCCCTTTACATACTCTGTTGATAACCAGTCTGCATATTTTTCTATTCTTTTTCAGTGAAGGACATCTCTCTTATTTCCTCTGCCAGTTTATGTTTGGGTTGGTTTTTTTGATAGCTGTACATTTCTTCTTCAAAACTTCTCTTGTTATTCTTACGAGTCCAGTATTTTTTGTTACTGTTTTCTGAACTTGTTTAATTTTTCCAGTTATGAACTGATCCTTACTGCCTTTTACAGCAGCTTTGGCTGTTTCTCCCTGAAAGCCTTTTGAGCTTGTTCTTATATGGTTCCCTCCCCTTTTCTTCAGTTCTTGTGACCTTGAATCGTGCTGACTTCTGGAACATGTGATCCTGTTTGGAAAGGTCAAAATGGCAGATTTCAAAAAGGAGCAAGATGAAGAGCTTTCTTCTTTATGTCTGAACAGAAGTAGGTGAGATGCCTTTGAAGTGCTAGATGGAGACTTGGATAAAAAGGGATTGAGTGTAATACTTAATGTGTGTCTTTAATACCATATTTGCTGCAAAGTTTGAGACAGATAACCATTTATAGTATGGAACCGGCTGGTAAGAAGAAACTTGATGTACTCAAGAATAGGATGAAGGTAGCATGTTATGGTGTAAGATAATGACAGGTAAATACAGATACCTGTAGAGGTGAGGTTGTAGTGAGGTCTGTGAAAGAGATTTGAATGCTTATGCTAGTTACCAGTTTTGGAGAGACTTCTAGCTAAAGAAAATAGCAGTTTTCAAGCTAGGGTTTGCTAATAAGTACCTGTAGACCTATTTTAAAACAAAACAAAGCTCAAATTATTTTGAAGGAGTATGAGTCCTTGTGGCCACAGCTGTTTAACATCACTGACATCTGAAAACAGCTTCTGCAGTGGTTACTCCATTTTGAGCTAAGTGTGTGTTTGGTCATGTAAAAACTCCCATGCTTTAGGGGTTCTGTTATCCTCTTTTTTTTTTTTTTTTTGAATTAAAAGCTCCACTTTCCCTATAAGTCAGTTGCATAAATTAATCCAGGACCAGGCAGATGTTTGGGAGCTTTTTTTTGTATTCTTTAACATCCTATAACTAGTGACCATCACTTTCTTTCAGAATGTTACAGCAAACTGCTTAATCGTTGAGTGTGAAAGCAGACTATTTCAGTTGACTAGAAATGCAGAGGTGGTTTGTTGTTTTGGTGGGTTTTGAGGGTTGTTATATTTTATTTTTTTTTTGACAGTAAAGTCTGTTGGCTTGGAGAACCAGCACTGAGCAAGTAGCATGCTAGCTTGGTGGGTTGTTTTGTCAGTCAAGACAGCAGTGTCATAAATTTCAGATTTAAGGTCTTAATTTTTGGTATTCAGATGTGTCTTAGCAGCATCTTGTACAAAGTGTGGGTGCTGCTTCCCTAATGATATTTAGGAAATATTGATTCATGCTGTATTTTTCAAATTAGTTGAAGAACCCTCATCTTCAATGACAGATTTTGTAGGTGGCATACAAAATCTGCATCACTAGGGTTTGAGATACTCTGTGTACCCAGACCAGCCTCACTGTTAGCATTAGATTATTCTGTTGCCATTTAATGGCACTGTTGTTGAGATGCAGCTGGTTTGGGTTTTTTTATTCTTTGCCATTCAGTCACTTGGAATAGGTCATTATGTGACAACTGAGGACTGAAAATTGTGTTGTGAATTGAGATACAACATATCAATGTGAATATTACTGTGTAGTAATACAACACTGTGAATTGAGATACAACAGTCAGTATGAGTTACTCTGCATCACAGCTTGGTGTGCAGTTTCCCCAGTGCTGTGTGGCAGTGAATGTGGATGGGCAAAAATGCAGCCGGGAGGTGTTTCTGAAGGTTTTTCTTTCACCATCAAGAGAAGTGTGGTTTGGAACATGAGAGTCTGACGTGATGTCTTTGGTTTTATAGGCCTGTGAGGGGGTTTGGTCAGAACGCTTGTCAGGGTGTTCAGAGGTGTTCTGATCCCATTGCATTTTGTTATCTGTTGTTTGTTGTGAATGGGTGTGCTGGGGCTGCGTGTTGCCTGAGGCATTCTGGCATAGCTGAGAGAACAGTGCTGGTCTGTGCACTGAAGAACAGTGCAGGTTTGAGCAAAACTGTTTTAACTCGAGGTAACATTACCCTTGTTATATTGTACTTGAAATGTGTTTTCTCAGATGAATCTGTATGCAACTTAAATACATCACACTTAGCTGGATTTACTATTGAAAGAGGAAAATAAGCCACCAGATCAAATGAAATGAATGCTGATGGTTGTGTGTTGGGTGCTTGTGTTGCACTAAAGGGCTGATCCAGGCTTTTGAGATGCTCTGCTGCTCTCTTCAGACTGGGAAGTATGGTGGAAAGTATGGAGAGTGATCGTTAACTTCTTAAGGTGTGAAGAGGTTTGGAGCAACCCTCTAAAAGCAGCTTTGTTCTTATAATAGTTATTTCCAACAGGAATCCAAGTCCTTATCCAGAGATTATGAAGTGTACTTCAGTGACCATAAACTTTGGGTGAGGAGTGGAAGGGCCTTGTAGAAGATCCAAAAAGCAGGAGTAGAAACTGGGTAGTGAAGTTCAAAGAGTATCTTTTTGTTTTTGAAGTTGCCTTGAATAAGATATTAACTGTTTGGTTACTCTACTGAGAAATGCTCAACAGCTAGAACATGATAGAATATAGGGATATAGACAATAAATTTATTTGTTTAAGTCTATTTTTAGGACTATGGAGTTTATGGAAGTTGTGGTTGTCTGTGAAATCTGTTGTAGGTTTCACAATTTCATACACACAAAACCTTATTCAGAAAGTTGTCTTTACTGATAAAACAAGAAGAAATGGGTAAGCAGCACAATTAACAATAATAAAGTTTAAGCATACGAGGTTAAGTGAAAAGTTACAGTGTTTATTTAAATAATGATGGATTGTGTTGTCAGTCTCTTATTTTTTTTTTTAACATTTCCTCAAGCTTGGCTAGAGTGATGAATCTTAATCTTGGAGACTTTGGGAAGTGAAGTTTCTTACTATGTGATGGGGTCTTTTTCGTATATCACAGCTAGATATTACCAGTGTAGGAAAATCTATGCAGTCGAGCTGTTGTCCTGTCTGTTAGATAGTTGTGCTAGTGAGTTACCAATGGAGCCGAGAGGGCTTTTGGAAAGAAAGAGCAAAAGTTATTAAATAGAAGGCATGGTGTTCTTCAGTGTTTTGTTGGTTGTTGTTCTGGGTTTTTTTGGTTGGTTTGGGTTTTTTTTCCTCCTTTTTGATGCACAGAAAGCAGAGTGGCCATCCACTCCTACCAGCCTTCTCTGTAGATCTCCACGTGTCTGAGAGCCACAGATGTGCCACATCCCTTGTAGAGGTGGTGAGTACAGAGAACTGGAGCAGAAGGAGCTGTGATGGAACTGTCTGAGAGCTGCAGGCCACCCCTCCACCCATCCATGCAGTAGGAGCGCAAGAAGCACGTGAGGCTGCAGGAGAGGTGTGGGACTCAACCTTTTCCTCTGGACAAAGAGAGGATGCAGCTCTGCTGCACTCGGTTGGCCGCCGGGTTGGGAGCTGCTTTGTGCCCTTCCAGGCTGAGGCTGCAGTTTGGTGTGTGCTGGTAGTTGCTGTCTGCACTGTGCCAGACACACACGACTCTCTGTGTCAAAGTGTCACTCAAAGTACATTTTTTATACCTTGGCATTAGCAAACTTGAGAGACAAAGTGAGCCAAAGAAAGACTCAATCTTTTGATCTTGAAAGATAAAAGGAAATGTTATAGGATGATGGTCTTAAGGATATAAGAAAAGTTTGTAGCGAGAATGAACTATTTTCATAGTTACAACAGTTGATGCAGTTATGTGAAAGCAATTAAGCTTTCAAGCATACACAGTTATTTCAGGTCTTGTGAATGTGAAAGCTTGTTTGTTTTTCTCTATTGGTATCTGTTGGTTTAGTAGCTGGATTGTCTCTTAGTAAAAGGCAGGCTGATCATTCCATAAATTCTTCTGGTGGTTTGTTATTAGCCTGCCTGCCCCATGTCAGTTTGTAGGCTCAAAGGAATTGTGTTAGCTAAATTGATCAGAAGTCAGAGGAATTTCTGAAGACTCCAGTTTTTAAATAAAATACTTTTTAAAAAGAGATCTGCTCTAGGTCATGATGCTGGCATTATGATGTTAGGAGGAGCTGTAGTTGGCCTTTCAGTAGGTGATGTACCCACCAAGTGTCAGCAGCACTGTGCTGTGAGGTATCTCCTCGCTGCAGAGAAGCTGGGGTCCTCAGTCTGATCTCAAGGATGTTGCAATTACTGAACTGTATCCTTAAAAGTTGTGGCAGTGGGACAGGTGATGGTTTTCAAATGGACAGTAGGTGGCTTTTCCCTGGGTGGTTTTGTTTTGTTGTCTTTGTCGGGTATCTGTGCCTTCTTTTGCCACAGGGTAGTTGTGTGAAAGATACGTCAGTGTCCTGTGTACCTGAAGAACAGTGCACTGCATCTGCCTATAACTAGAAGTTGTATTTGAGTATCTAGTATTATCTCTTGAATTGAGGTAACCTGAACTTGTGTTTTATGACCTTAACAATTTTCTAATACTGTTTAGCTTTTTGTTTTGTTTTATATATACTTCTTAAAATTTCATAGTTGTAGAACTTGTGACTTGGATTGAGTAATATCTTGAATTAAATCCAAATAACAAATACAGTCGTAGGAAAAAGGGGAAAAGGAAGGGTAGTGACAAAGATGCTGAAAAGCTAGTTGGACCTCGGTGTAGGGAGGAAGGGGTTATTCTGTTTGTTTTGATAAATTGTTTCATGCAATTTGGAAAGAATGTGGCCTGCAAATCACTGATGAATGATGCTGAAAGTTGTGAATAAATGCCATGGGGTGAGGCAAAAGAAGGGAGCATTTTACTAGGTTTTAAGTGTATTTTATCTGTTAAATCCTGAAAGATATGCACGTGGTAAATCCACATAGGTGTGGTTTCCTTGATGGGTTAGGCTGCTTCAGCCAGTAGACCCAGCAGAGCCTTTGTGCTGGAAACTGCACAAGAAGAGGCAGAAGTACCGGAGAGGACAGGAGGATGAGGCCAGTCCTTCTGGTGGCAGCCTGCAGCTGGCTGTGAATATCTGTTCTTTCTCTTGAAGTTTACTTTCTAGGTAACTTTCTGCTGTCACCGTCTACCCATTAACTGCTGCTAATTGTTCAGGCTCATAGGTGCCTGCCTACCTGGAGTGTATCTGCTGACCTTTTATCCGAGGCTGTTTGTTGATAAAGCATAATTCTGTTTGAGTTTCAGGTTTTTAATTCAGACAACACATAGTTCTGCCAATTTACTTCTGTCCTAACCTTTGTTTCTGTTTCTCACCTTGTCTCTCTTTTCTGTGGAAAATCCCGAGCATTTCTGAAGCAAAGCTGCATTCTTTGAAAGTCCAGTTCATGTCAGGATACTTAGTCACACTTTTATCTAGCACCTTGGGACAGCTGCATGAAGTTGACCACAGCCCAGATGAGAGAGGATTTCCACACAAGATGTGAGGAAGATCAGTTAGAGCAGCAGTCCTGTAACCAGTAACAGCAGGGGTGTTTTGTACAGTACAGCACCAGGGTTTTGCTTTTCCCCATTTCCACAGCACAGGAACCTGTGCTTTTGGTATTTTAAACACAGTTCTCTGAAATTACTAATCATGGTGCTCTCTGTCTTCTAGGAACTCCGCTTCATTTCACTTTGCCAAAGGAAGGTGATGCCATTCAGCCCTTGACCAGCATAACGCCACCTCTTATAGGCCAGCTGAAAATGGGACCCAGAAGACACAGCACACCCATTGGTGAGTTTGACCTGAGTGACTGCTCTGTGCTGAAAGTCTGCTTGGAAGCTTTTGATTCTTGATGGAGGATCCGATGGGCTAACACAAACCTTTCTGGCAAAAAGCATTGCTGGGGGGTGGCTCATGGTCTCTCCTTCACTGTCTCTTGTGGATGCTAAAATAACTACTGCCTGGAATTTTCCTTCTCGTGGGATTGCAAAGACTCCCACCAGCTGTGACCTTGGTGGCGGCTGTTTGTAAAACAGTAGAAAGATGTTTTGACTCTGGGTGCTGTGACACCCCAGCCAATCACCCCAGGGAGTGGCTGGCTTCTTCTCCAATTGTCTGGAGGTTTAAAGGGTATAAAAAGAGCTGTAAATTAATAAATAAAGACTTCTTGGCATCTACATGAAGAAAATCGTCTCTTCTCACTCTTTCTCCTCCTCCAGCAACTGGCAGATAAGCAACAGTCTCTAATGAAGATGTTAGCTCGCTGAGAATGGAATCAAACTCTTGCATTCATTGCATTCCCACATGCAACTCCATTAAGGAATGCAAAAGACCCTTTTGAGTAGTGAAAGCACTTGAACTAAAAGTAGATTGTTCTCAGTATTCACCATCTTTCAGCAGGACTTTCTCTGCTAGGTTCACAAAACAACACCCTGTGTTTGCTGGATGAAAGGAGGTGTGTTTTTCTGCTTGGGTAGTAATAAAGTATTCCATATGTGATGGGGGTGATACCTGTGCTACAGAACTTTGATGGTCTGTACTAGCTGCTAATGCATGTGGTGAAGCATCTTCCAAACAGAACTGGGACCTGAACCTCAGCAGTGTTAATGACAGTAGCTACTTTTTGGTTTACTGTTCTTTTGTTTTCCTGTTTCCAGTGGATGATAGTTGCCCAGACAACACTATTGCAACTAGTGATGTTACAGCAGAGGGCACAATGGAGACCAATAATGTCACTGTGGAAAGTGCAGTGGTATCAGCAGATACTTCAGAAGTGTGTGATAAAGGAGATTCTCATGTGGTTCCTGGGACTGATGCAAAACTCTCTCTGCGAATGAGCCTTGTCAGCCCCGAGAACGACGGGAGCGAGGAGTCCCTGTCGTTCAGCTTGGAAAGTAAGGGGGGAACCCTCAAAATGTACAGGTCCTACTAGATCTCAGCCCTAACTCAGAACCTTTTTTGGCATTCCCTTAGACAGTCTCTGAGTCTATGTATTTTTTCTTGTTTTTCTTTTTGGGCAGTGCCACTTAAATTTGTTTATCTGTTTCTGCAATGCTCTAAGCAAGGATGGAGTGAGAGGAGAGGCCTCTGTTGTGAGGAAAGGTACTTCCAGCAGACTGGAAATTGTGATGTACACTGGCAAAGTCACAGCACAGAAAGTAGAGTTTAATTATATTGGGAGGAAAAAGATCTTAAAAGTATGATCTGGACAAAAACGCTTTGTAAAGTGTTTTATCAGAACAGTGACTGTTAGTCTATTAGTCTAAAACTTGTAGAAACCTAGGTCTGTGGTGAGAAGTTGAGCAGGGAGGCCAGACACCCTTTATCCAGCTTTACTCAACCTCTCTCTTCACTAAGTGTGGGAGGTGGAGAAGGGGCAGGAAAGTCTGTTTGGGTGACACCAGAATCATCCTTCCCTCCCTTCTTGTTTCAGAGCCTACAGCCAATGACAGGAAAGATGGATCCTCTGCTGCTGCTGGGGCTGCTGCCAGGTAACTGAGCTTGTTGCTTCAGAGTCAATACCAAAAACCAAAAAGAGACGGGAAGCAGGAATGCTTTTAGCAGTAGCTGTGACTATGGTGCTTGCAGCAAGCTACAAGTACGTAGGCAAGGTGGATGCACCACCTGCTCTTTCACTGCAGGCTTTGTGCTTCCTACTAATGTCAGCATTTTGCCTCCTCCAGGCTGTAGTCAAAGCAGAAACTCGTGCCTTGTGCAGCCCAGTCTGTGCTCTTTGCCTCTTCAATTTCAAATACGTGGTTTTCTGCTTGCTTGCTTTATTGTACAATTTTCTGCAAGAATCTGAGATGTTCTGAAAGATAATTATCTTTTTTATATGAAACTGATAAGAAACGCACCCAGGTCACTGATATACTGAAATCACAGTGTAACATGCTGAACAAAACAGAAGTTACTCCCTTGATCTTTTGATTTGTATGTATCTATCTTATCTCATGTTTAATGCCAAGCGTTACTTGATTTTAGCTTTTGAGTAGTTTGCAAGTACTACTAAGAAACTTAAGTCAGAAGATAGTCACCTGTAGTCATCAGAGTGAAGTATAATGGTTTGAAAAAGTGAAAGTATCTCTTGCCACAGGATTGCACGCTGGGTGGTGTTCTTGTCTCAGTGCTGAGGATGTATGGCAGTCATTCCCCCTGGCTGGGAATGGGGTGCCTTTGTAGGCACAGCCTGAACTCGATCTCTCGGGGTCTGCTTTATGACTGTCATTCCCAATACTGTGCTGTCATGAAAATCCTGAGAATTAACCCATAAATGGTGTAACTGTGTCCCCTGCTGGGTACCAGAAGTAGTAGATGGTGAAACTCCTTCAGTTTTCCACACATTTTATGGAATTGTGTTGCTCTTGGCTGTGAGGGTGTCTGCAGAAACACCAGAAACACTTGGGCAAGTGCAGCTTATTTCTTGGCCTTTGAGATTGACCCTCTCACTCATTCTGTGACTATAGGTCAGCAATCTCAGTGCCACTTGTTGCTTTCCCAAGGGACTAAAGAACTTTTGTTTTGCTGTTTAAGGGACTTTCTCACTCCCTGATGCTTTTTTGTTTGTTTGTTTGTTTGTTTGTTTGTTTGTTTGTTTTAAATCTGCACTGCTAGCTCCCAGAAAGCATCATCTGTGTTTAGTCGTGTCTGTGAAGTTCGTCGAGAGGATGAGGCCAGAGGTCATGGTCTTTCCACTTCTCCGTTTAGGTAACTCCTCAGTCTTTGCCTGCCAGTCCTGGTTGGATTTGTATGCACATGTGCATTTTCTACATCAAAGAAATTGCACTAAGTCATTGTCTTTGAGTGACTTAGAAGTTTGTTGGGGACACTGGGGTAAGTATAATAAGTGCTGTAGGTTTGTATCTCACATGGTAATCAGATTTACCTTTTTGACTGAGCAGCGATGTGATTCCAGCTGGCTGATGTGCTTTGGTAAAATCTGGAGCTTGAGAGAACTGAGGTCATACTTACAGCTGCTTAGATAACTTTTCTTTCTTTCTTTTGTTCCAAGATATTCTGACCTATTGTGTTCGCTTTTTGTTTCTGCTATTGTTTTCCTTCCAAGTCCATCCAGTTTAGCTGTCTGCTGGCTGGAGGAGCAGGTGTAGAAATCTGTTTCTGCAGTGTTTTCCATTCTATATCTTGATGGGGCAGTGAGGTCTTGGTCTACAGAGAAAGTGTAACCTGTATTTCGAGAGCATTGAACAGCTATACTGAAGACCATAATGAATAGGAAGTACAGAAAAGAAGACAGTCACTCAAAGCCTTCAAGTATCTGAGGGAAGTTTCTATTAAGGCTCAGTATGCAGTCACATTTAGTACCTGACACCATATAGTGCCCCACTTTTGACAGGACAGACACATTCTAATGAAAACATTAGGCAGCATTTGTGTTTGTGCTCCTGCCTCTTCTTGCTAGGTGTGATTACTAGTTCCAAAGTGCTTAAGCAGCCTGTAGCAACTTCAAGTTGGCATGGTTTCCAGAAGCATATTGCATAGCTGGTGCCTGACCTGTGGAGTAGAGATTGTTCTAGTTTTTGGAAAAGCCTCTAGTTCTCTTCTTGCTACCGTGTGAATCGCGCGAGAGATGCCAAGAGGTTGTTTTATAATTTGAGACTTGCCGACTTCTGTGCAATCTTAAGAAGCAATTGAATGACTGCCAGGTTTTGGTTTTTTATGGTGCTTTCACTTGAGTGGCAGCATATTGGTTGTCTTGCTTTTTTTAATCAGTAATTTTGATCTCTGTATAACTGGTTTGCAGGGCGAATCTGTTCAGTTTTCCTGGCACACAGGAAGATACTGAATTACATCAAAATCCCAGGGACTGGCAGTATCAGCAACACAAGCCAGGTGACAGTGGTGGGGAGGCCCATCCTCACAGGATGCAGCAGGACTGCCATCAACAACCTTCTGGTATCCAGGATGAGGAGTCTATGGAGACTGGTGTTGCAACAACTCAGGCAGAAGAAGGGAGAAAAATGCAGAAGAAATCAAGTAAGGCTGTTAACTTGGATGAAAGCCAAGAGAGGTGGGCAAACACCAAGAATAAAGGGATTCAAACCACAGCAGACTGTCTTTTTACCCCAACAACTGTTACAACAGCAACACAAACATCAGAAGAAATCTCTAAGCAGGTGGAAGTGGGTACCAGTATGTCTGGGCAGAGACCTGGGCGACAAGATGCAAATGTGCAAACTGAAGAGAATGGGGAGAAGCTTGTGAATGCCACTGCTGAGGACACAGACTCGCTGCACAGTCAGGTGGGGTGAAGGCTGCATGTATTTAATTTTCTGCTTTTGAATAGTAAAATATCCTTTCAGCCACTAAAATCCCTACCAGTAGACTCTCTGTCAAAAAAAGCTAGGACCACTTTAAAATGTTAATGTTGCAATCTTTCCTGTATCAGCTGTACACAGCTGCTAAGGTAGCAGTGCCCTGTGGGTAGTAGAAGTTTGGGAAGTAAATGTCTCCATATTTATTTTCTGGAAATATATGACAAGTTCTGATTGGTTTATTTTTTGTTTGACCCGGTGTAGTTAACACTGTAAAAATAAAAACCATAACACTTTTTGTTGGGTGGAGGTAGGATTTTTTTTGCCTTCCCTTTTGCACCAACAGACATCTGACAGCTTGTTCTGCCACTCCAGCCAGTGTCAGTGGAGAAACTTGAGGGGAGAGTTCCTTCAGAGAAACTTTCTAATCAGTTCAATAAATTTGAATTAGTATATCAAGATGTACTGCAGACTCTGCTTTGCAGTTACAGGTTGTAAATTTTCTTGTGAACACAAAGAGTAGAAAAGTTACATTTTCTAAAGTTAGAACAGGGAAACAGGAGGTTAACAGGGCCACAAATGTGCAGTGCAACATCAATGTGGTGTATCCCAGTCCCCTGAACCAAACAGCTGAGCAGGTTAACTGTTTCCTGCTTGGACTGCTGTCACTTTCCTTCCTCTACCCATCAGCAAGTCAGCAAAGTGGATTCAGGTCTCCCGTGTTTGGAGCTCGTGATGCACCTGACCTGTAGCAAGGTGCCAAAAGGCTCCCGAACCCGGCGCTTGATCGCGGTGTGAAGAACCTGCAAGCAAGAGACGGGTCTCCCCAGAAGTTAGTTCCTTTCTGTTTTTCATTTGCCCGTTCTCTGCAGGGAGAGGAGGAGTTCAACCTGCTGCACCCCCCCAAGGCCCGCGCCCAGCGCCGCCACCTGCGGACCATCCGGGAGGTGCGCACCGTGGTCACCCGCGTCATCACCGACGTCTACTATGTCAACGGCGCAGAGGTGGAGAGAAAGGTGGTTGAGGTAAGTTCCTGTCTTCAGGGATGAATAGAAAGGTATGTTGGCTGGAAAATAAAATTAAAATAAGTGTTGTGGCTGCAGAAAACAGGTTGAGAGAAGTCAGTGTGCTGCGATGAGGAGCCTCTCTTCATGAGCAAACGAGGACCATTTGGTGTGTGGTGAAAGCTGTGTATTTTATGTCCATTACTGTATTCTGAAGGCAAACTGACTTCTTTTGTCTTCCCAAATAACCGAATAAGAGACTTTACTGTGTGCTTCAAACTGTTTTAAAATTCTCGGGGTTTTGTCAGAACAGAGAGATTTCAGAATGGGTAGAAATTCCATTAGTAAGCAAAAATCACTTTTGCCTGTACAATTGAACTATGTAAGTTTAGCCTGTTTTGCAGCTCAGTGTCATTTCAGTCTTTCAAGTCCCATGGACCAGATTCTATAAAAGGTCTACAAAAAGCAACTTAAACAGAAAAAGAACCCCTGCACTTGTGGTGGCGTATGTCTATCTGCTTGTTAATCACAAAATCTTTAGGCAATCTCTAAAGAGCTTGGGCAATGCTGATTTGATGTGCACAATAATCATACCAGCCTGCTTGAGAGTCTTCTGCTCTGTTGCTGCAACGAACAGCCACACAAAAGGATAAATAAGTTCAGTGCAAGGCTTATACAACTGATACTACACATTAAATTCCTTATTGTAATATTAACATATTCCTAAAAATCTACTTACATGGGTTGTATAATCACAATCATACAGCCATTTCCAATGTATCTGCCAATGTTTGATACCACTATTTAGCAGATAGGTATTTTTATATCAGTAAAACTTCAGTGGCTCCAAATGACTGTCTGAAACTGATCTTGGATTGATCTGATCTTGATCTAGTAATCAGAAGCTGCTGGTGTCTCATGTTTGTTGCAGTTTCACAGTCTTGAAGGGTGGGAATTAATCAAAGCCAGACTAGTTTGATACTAACCAGTCTCTGTTCTGTTGACTGATTTCTTACTGTAACTTGTATATTATAGAGCAGCTACAGGCCTATAGTGAGAGGCATGCTGTCTGCCATTGGTCAGTGCAGGCTCAAATGTGCATCATGGCTATCTTGTTTCATGACAGTGGTCAGAACTTGTCTGCACTTCTGCCTGGTGATTGACTGTAGAGCTTCCACCTCACAAGTGCATCACCTTGACAAACTTTGGTTTGTTTGTTTGTCTTAAGGAAACTGAGGAGCCTGTAGTGGAGTGCCAGGAGTGCGAGACTGACACATCCTCTTCTAGAAATGCAGTGGGCTCATCACTGACTTCAGGGGATCTTGGTGATGTCAGCTCCTTCTCATCTAAGGCCTCGAGCCTCCACCGTACATCCAGTGGAGCAAGCAGCGGTCACTCTGCCACACACAGCAGCAGCCTGGGGCGTGGAACTGGAACTGTCAAAGGGAAAGTGTGTGGGACAGAAACTGGAGAGTTTGCTTTACCTGTTAGCAGAGGTGTCTTAGGAAAATTTAGGTACGTACTTGGGAAAAAGGAAGAACAACAGTTATTTTGCCAAAGTGAACTGCTGGCTTGGGTGGAGTGTGAAGCAGGGTAGACTCTAAACCAAGAACTTTCTGGTAAGGATGTGGCTTGACCAACAGAAATGAGGTGGTCTTTGCTTGTGAGGCATTGCTTTGTCTAAGCTCTTGTCACTTCAGCGGCGATGAGACAAACTTCTCGATCGCTTGTGAGATCACAGAAACAGTGGGGGGGATACTAATGAGCTGGTTTTTCAGAACAATAAACTCATAAATTCTCTAGCCCTAGGAAAGGAACTGTTCAGCCAGGATCTCCGCTCAGAGTTAGCCAGATGGGAGCACTGCCTTGTGAGGAAGAAGAGGACTCTATACCTGGCACTCGTCAGGGTGGCAGAGGACCTGTGACACCTCGTGGGCGAGGAAGAAGGGGCCGCCCACCATCTCGATCAACAGGAACAAGGTACCCTGGAAAAAAGGAGACTGTAACTTCAATTTATTGCCAAAGAAGAGAAGGGGGAGCTGCTGTCTTCACGTGACAGCAGAGAAGGAGTACTGCGTATTTCAGAAGCTAGTTTTTAGTGATAACGTGGCAGCTGCAGGCATCTCAGCCAAGTGTTCTTTGTTCGGTAACTGTTTTTCCTGATCCTTCTGTAACTGCTTTTCTCTTTTCCACAGAGATTCAGCTGGACTGCCAGCTGTGGAGGATCTCTCAACTACAGCATCACCCGAGGAGAAATCCTTGACTCGTTCAGTTCGCCTGGCAGACGGAGGGGAGAAATCTGACACTTCTGGCTTCTGTGCCTTACGTCGAAGTGACTCTCCAGAAATACCATTACAAGTGGTGACTGGTGCTTTGGACAGTGCAGAGTCTTCCTCTGGGAGCAGCTTTGTGGGCCTCAGGGTTGTAGCAAAGTGGTCCTCAAACGGATACTTCTATTCTGGTATGATCACCCAAGATGTTGGGGCAGGAAAATACAAGCTGCTCTTTGATGATGGATATGAATGTGATGTTCTAGGAAGAGATATTTTACTCTGTGATCCTATCCCACTGGAGACTGAGGTGACTGCCCTCTCAGAGGATGAGTACTTCAGTGCAGGTAGGAGCAGTGCTTGAGTTCCATCCTTGGGCTTTCTGAGTTGCTGAATGCAATGGGAAAGGGGTGCTTGTCCAGGAGGGTGAGAAGCCTGGTAGTTGTTAACAGGTGTTACTTGCTGCCTCCTCAGGTGTGGTGAAGGGACACCGTAAGGAGTCTGGGGAGCTGTATTACTGCATTGAAAAGGAAGGTCAGAGGAAGTGGTACAAACGAATGGCTGTTATACTGTCTATGGAACAAGGAAATAAGCTCCGTGAGCAGTTTGGGCTAGGTCCTTATGAACCTGTCACCCCCCTGACCAAAGCAGCTGACATCAGTCTTGGTAAGGGGATATACTGTTTTAGCTGCTGGCTCTGCTGTTCTGCATCTGGTGCCTTTGAGATGCTTCTAGTTCCTGATCTGAATGAGCCAGTGTTTAGAGCTTTCTGGGTAATCAGCAGTACTTTTGATACGTTGTAATGGGATCTTTGAGATCCTTTTATTGTTTCACTTCTTGCTCAGAGACTGAGTGGTAGTGACTGGCTTGTGGAGAGTGGCCCTGCTTCTTGGACAGCAGTGCTTGCATTACTTGTTCCCAGCTGGTGATTGCTGCTGGCTGATACCAGCTCTTCAGCAGCACTGGGAAGAGACAAGGAATCAGAAGAACGACAGGCATAAAGCAAGATATCTTTTCTTCTTGCTCTCTTCTGTCAGAGGATGGCAGTGTACCTTCTATGTATTACTGAGTTTAGCCACCTCTGTACAGATAGGTAGGGTGGAAGCTCTTGGAGTTAGGTGACAGCCAGTGACTAATCTCTGCATACTACATTACAGATAATCTTGTGGAGGGGAAGCGGAAGCGACGTAGTAACCTTGGTTCTCCCAGCACTTCCAGCAGCAGCACAACTCCCACTCGTAAAGGGCAGGAGAGCCCACGTGTCCCCCCAGGCACACTAACTGGGAAAAGGAAGCTCGTTGCTTCTGAAGATGAGAGATCCCCAGCTAAACGTGGCCGCAAGTCTGCAACGATAAAGCCTGGTGAGAACCTTGTTTTCTGCTCTTAAACTTGCATTCAACTATTTTTTAACTCCCTGTTATTTCTGTAATCTTTCCACTCCCCATAAGCAAAAAGTAGATGAGATTTGCTTTTTCGCCTTGCACAATTTGAGACAGGTCCTCTTTGCCTGTGGGCAGCGGCCAGAGATAATTTAGCACAGTCCCAGTACTTGCCTGTACTCTTCGTCTTTTGGAAATGTTCTGACCTTATCTATTCAGGCAGTCCTGAAATGGCTGGCTGTTAAAGGGCCCCTTCACAGCTCTAAGTGTTGGTTCAGGATGTTGACAGAATGTTGAACACTGTGCCAGTAGCCATTCATTTGCTGATTTGAAGATTCTTTGCAACCAGAAGGTAAAAGGTCTCTGCCTATCCCAGTGTAATCCTAACTCCATCCTGCCTCCTCGTCTCTGCCAGTAAAATAACTGAAGTTGAATATATCCCAAATCTTATCCAGGGTCTTTGTGCTGAACCTGACTTCTGATGCTTATGGTACTTCTGTCTTTCTGCAGGGGCCGTGAGAGCCGGAGAGTTTGTAAGCACCTGTGAAGGTGTGGATGCTGTAGATCCCCCAGTAATAGAGGACCATCATGGACCCTTGCCCCACAATAAGACCCTCTTTTTGGGCTATGCATTTCTCCTCACCATGGCAACACCCAGTGACAAACTGGTCAATCACCAGAAGCTATCAGATGGTCCCACAGGGAGTAGTGAGGAGGAAGAAGGTGAGGCAAATTTTACCCATTGCGTTTCTCAGTGGAATGCTGTGGCTTTAGGAAAAATGCTGGATGCTGTCTGATCAGGCATTTGTGTGAGTGCTTGTTTTACTCTTTTGCTCTTTAATCATTTGCAGAAAGAACCTAAGGCTCAGTCTTTGTTTTAGAGAATTTACAGCCTGAAATGTGGCAAACGTCATGGGGCTGTTAAGGTGTGAAAATTAGTGAGATCAGCAGCCTCAGAATAGTGTAACATGAGGAGAAGGTTTTGAGAGGTAAGGGTTAGTGCTGGGAAACACAGAACTTGACAGCATGAATGGCTGGCTCCAGTTTGCCTCTGCTCTGGTCATGTTTCATGTAATGACCTGCAGCATGAAGAAACTGACAAGGTGTCACTTGGCAAGTTTGGCTGTTGCTGTGCTTTGCTTTCTGCTTTTGTTGTTGTGGATTTGTTGTTTGTTTGTTTGGTGGTTTTTGTTTCTTTTTCTCTTTCAAGGTTTTTCTTCAGATACTTTTGTGAGAAAGGCTGGGTTCCCTTACTGGAATGGATGAGGGCTTTATGTTCTGATGACTGTACTGACATCAGCAGATAGATTATAGCCAAAAATTGAATTTTCTGTTTCTGCTGTAGAATTTTTAGAGATCACTCCATATGACAAACGTTACATAGCACAGCAGCTGCGGGCAGGAGCTGGCTACATCTTGGAAGACTTCAATGAAACCCAGGTAAGGGCTCACTTATTAATTTAGAATGATAGTCATAGAATAGTTTTGTTCAGGAGGAATTTCTGCAGCTCATCTTGTCCAATCCCCCTGCTGAAAGTAGGATCAGATAGAGCAGATTGCTTAGGTCCTTATCCAGTTGGATTTTGCATATCCTCAAGGATGGAAACTCCACAACTTCACTGGGCATCTTGATCCCATGTTTGACCATCCCCAGTTTGGAGGGGGGGGAAAAAAAAATAAAATTTCCTGTATTTCAATTTGTACATGTTGCTGCTTCTCCTTCTAGTGGATAAGACGAGGAAGAGTGGCTTCATCTTTTGTACACCCTCCTATCAGTCATGAATCTGCATTGATGAGACCATCCAGGCCTTCCCTTCTTAAGCTTAAATGAGCTTGCCCCTCTCAGGCTCTTGCAGATGCTCCAATGCCTGGATATCTTAGTGATCCTTGGCTGGGCCTGCTTCAGCATGTCTTGTGTTTTTATTGTGCTGTGGAACCTGGGAGTGGATTCAGTACTCCAGATGTGGTCTCACCAAAGGTCTGTGTCTTACACTTAAAAGTAGAGCTTTTCACTCTTTGCTTTCCAGATCTACAATTAATTTAATTTAGTGCTGCTGTTACTTCAATTTAGATTTTTGAGAGGGTGGATTGTTCTTGGAGCAACTTGCCTGAGGATGCAGGGTCTTCTCTAGTGACTGAGGGAGTATCAGACTCCAAGATGAGTGTTGTCCTTTGTCTGAACTGGCAGAGACAGTTATGATACCAAAATGACTAGGCAGAGTTTTTGCCTGTGGACTGTGTAGCTTGGTACAGGTGATAATTATGGGCGCTCCTGATTTCAGAATCTGTTTATCTAATTCACCTTTCACATGGTATCTCTGTGAAAATCAGCGTTTGTTTTCCCCTTTAGAAAAGAGCAGCAGGATAACTGCTGGGTGTTTTGCAAGCACTGTCTCCTCTTCTCTCTCAAGTGCAGCGCAGCGTACCAGTGCCTGCTCATCGCGGACCAGCACTGCCGCACACGCAAGTTCTTGCTGTGCCTCGCCCGAGGGATCCCCTGTGTGTCCCACCTCTGGGTCCACGACAGCTGTCACGCTAACCAGCTTCAGAACTACCGCAACTACCTGTTGCCAGCTGGATACAGCCTCCAGGAGGAGAAACTGCTAGAATGGTAAGTGCCAAATAACCACGGTGAGTCCACAGGCTGAGGATGTAATCGGAGAGAACTGTTACGCTTGGAAGCTCCTGAATACTGCAAGAACTGCAGGTGTCGCTGGCGCTGCTCCCCATGCTTTCCCTTCCATGTAGGAACGGCTCTTCTCTTTCCTTGGATTTGCAGTGACCTTTAATGCTAGGGTACATTTGGGTGCCACAGACACAAAATGGAGTCTCCTCATGAATTCAGGTGAGGCTTCCTGCACCCTTGGCTTGATTCTTCAATTGCTCAGAAATTGAGAGCAATGCTACTACAACTTCCTTCTCCTTTGGTATGTTTTGAAGCCAGTTCTTCATTTGCCTTGGAGTCTAATCCAGTAAACCAGTCCTGAGAGAACAGTTGTTAGGTCAGACTCCTCAGGTGAGGTGAGGTATGGACAAAAGCAGTTTGTAAATCAATTGAGGCTTGTAGGCAGGAGGCTGATGCCTGCCTATTCAGTCCTGTGCAAGGGGAGGCATATTTTGGATCTGCACAGAAAAGGTAGTTGTGGATTTAGGCTGCTGCACACACACCCTACCAATGTTGTCTAGCTCTGTTTTACTATCTGTAAACAGAGGGTCATTGTTGCACTTCAGGAGGGGTAGTAAGAGAGCAGGTTATTGTATGCAAATCAGTATGAGAGCCACTCGGGTGTCTAGCAGACGTAGACAATGGTCCTCAAATATGGTCTCAGACTACTGGATGTTCATAGCAGTCTGCATTTCTCCTTTGTTCTACAGGCACCCACGAGAAAACCCATTCCATAACCTGAAGGTTCTGCTGGTGTCAGACCAGCAACAAAACTTCCTGGATTTGTGGTCTGAAATACTCATGACAGGAGGAGCAGCATCTGTCAAACAGCATTACTCAAATGCTCACAACAAAGGTACTCATTGGCCAGTTTCTCAGGCCTAGTAGCTGGGAATCCCTTACCACTGTGGTCTCTAGTATGATTTAAAACCATTCAGGATGGGTTACAAGGTTGTCTATAAGCATAAAGGAAGGCTAAGTGTAGACACTAGCTCTCTTCTAGAATGTAATCTAGACCACCTACCTCCCAGAGATGCTGCAGCAATATGGGACACAAACCATCAGCTTCCAGCCCATACTGAAAGGGAGAGACAGGCAAGAGTTGCTCCTGGACCTTCTTTAGAGCACTGAAATTGTGCTTCCCTGCCCTTCTGAACTCAGGTGTCTCTCCCTATGGGATGTAGGTCCTAGTACTTGTAGCCAGAGGTCAGGACTCATGGTTTTGTGGTCCTGCCTGTAATGTTGGCTGGTGGCTCTTTGTTAATTTCTACCTGGACAAGAGGGATTAGTTTACTTGCAAGGTGCAGTGTTTCTGTAGAGCATGTATTAACTTTACAGTGACTGGGAAGGAAAGGACATGGGAGAGAGGTTCACAGTGGTGAAATGCACTGATCTTCTGCAGAGAGGATCCTTTTTCTTTTTTTCCTCTGACAGATGCCTGTCTTTCCTCCTGTGCAGATATTGCTTTGGGTGTTTACGATGTGGTGGTGACTGATTTTTCCTGTCCAGCTGGTGTCTTGAAGTGTGCAGAAGCTTTGCAGTTGCCTGTTGTCTCGCAGGAGTGGGTAATCCAGAGTCTTATTGCTGGGGAGAGAGTGGGCTACAACAAGCATCCAAAATATAAACACAACTATGTCCCCCACTAAAGCTTCTCCCTGCTGTCCCACTGTTGTGTAGACTGTTTTAATCAGGTTTTAAATGTTTGTGTAATTGGACAGTGTGCATGGATTACTGTACATAGTTTTATTGGCTGGACTTTTATGATGAAATAAATGTTCAATCTCTTGTGGTAGCTGCTGGGACTCCTTCTTTATCTCAGTTTATCCCAGGGTGATGCCTCCAGAGAAGGAGAGCAGAGAGAAAAGAAATACTTGAAATTTCTGAGCTGAATAGCACAAATATTTTACTTTCAGTAAAGGCTGATCTCAACACAAAGTGGGGAAGGTCCATCACCCCAGTGACAGACTGGAGGGCTCTCTTCCAAATGGATTTATGGCAACATAGTTTATTTGTTACAGCTAGTTTAGCTCTTAGTAATGTACAAGGAGTTCCTGCCAGGCCCTGCTTTTCACTGAAATAGGATGCTGTGCCCTGTACGCTTGGGTGCAGATATAGACAACGTGCCACAGCAGTGCATGACAAGATAGTTTTATTTTGGTTTCAGTAGGATAGTCACTAGCATTCTACAGTCAAGTGAAAATAATGGATTTAGAGCTGGCATCCCTGCTAGTTTTCTCCTTAGTTTTCATTGCAGTACACTTTTCTGCCAGCAGAGTGCTTTGTACTTTGAACAGGGCAAAGCTTGTACTTCTGTCTTGATGTATGTGGTTTTATGACATAAACCGTGTTTAGTTTTACAGAGAAAGCATGTGACATTACTAGTGACTCCTTTATCTGTACATGCTAGAACAGTGCACTGCATGAGAAGAGACTCTTAGAAACTACTCCTTCCTTCCTTCTTCACCTCAACCTGCTATTGCAGTTGTTTGATTTACCTGGAGGTATGCATCAGATTAGCAGACATTATGTGCTGTCAGTCAGCTTCCTGCACAGGTGGAACTTCTGAACAAAGCAAAAACTTAATTCATAGTCAAGAACAATAGGGCTAATTTCTCCATCTCCAGCTTGCAAAGGATTATAGTCCAGCTGAAGAGTCAAGACAACATAATTCTTGCTGCTTTTTCACTTTCTGGAGAGGCAGAGACTACCTCCCTAGAAGCACTGCAGTATATGCAGGGCTGCAGCAAGTGTGTTTTTATTAGTTCAGAAAGACAGCAGCTTTCTGCAATCACTGGGCAGCCTTATCTAAGTGGCATTTCCTGCCAGTTGCCTCTGGAACGGTGATTCAGCAGGGAAGAGTCAGCTTGCAAAGGAAAACTCAGCTGAATGCAAACTCTCCAAAAGCACCAGCCTCTACTCCTTGACATGTCGTTGGCCACAGCCTGAAGCGAAGGTCGTAGTGCTCAAACCCCAAAACTGCAAGATAAGGTTACAATATTAACTACACATTGAAAGGAGTTCCCTTTATCAGCCTACATCAGCATTTGAGCTAGCACCTGTTCAGCTTCGCGCCACAACAAACAGGAGAAAGCATTTGAGAACTAAAGACTTAACTCGTGCTGGTTTGTCAGTTTTCTGTCACAGTATTTAGAAGCACTTTGCTTCGAATTATTTTGGCTTACACAATCAGTGCAAATGACTTATCCTTTTAAGAGCCCTTTGTACTTGAAGTACCTCAGGATAATGCTACAGGCAACCCTAAAGATATTCCTACCTGCCCAAGGTTCCCCCAGCCTGGGTGTAGTATTTGTTGTAATCCAGGCGCAGCAGCAGTTGAGCCAGGTCAGAGTTGATCTGATGGTTGCGAACACTAGAGAGAATCTTGAAGAGAAGTGATGACTGGCGACTGAATCCCTACAAATGAGAAGAAGTCAGTTCTGGGCACTCTAAAGCAAGCAAGCAAGCCAGCCTGACATCTGTTCCTGCCTGAACACTCCTTTAACAGCGTGAAGAATCATTGCAAGTGCAGTGATACTCGTCCAGTATAAGGTGTCAGCCACAACAATTATTAGGTGTTAGGTATCTTAAAGGGCAGAGGCACTGACTGATGCCCACCCCCTTTCTATTCCAGTAGGCAAATTTCTGTATGTCTGCCCACATTCCTTCTCTCTTGACACAGACTTACTAACTTGGGAATGGTTAGTTAAAATAATTGCAAGTACTCATATAAAAAGTCTCAGCTTAAACTCCCTCCTGCTCTACAGCTGTTAAAGGCAAGATAACTGCTTAGCCAATGTTTGCATGGGAGAAGAACTGGTCCATATAAACATAGATCAACATAGATTCACCTTCACCAAAATACTGAGTTGGGCAGCTCCCCGTTCATCCAATGGGCCCAGATTCTGGCTGACCAGAGAACAAAAACTATGACAAAGATCCAGAATTTCATTTAAGCAGTGGAAAACCTGCATGGGATTAAAAGTACAAGACAGTAATTTAAACAGAGTTCAAACAGAGTTTAAAAGTTACTCTTAATACCTGGAAAGTTGCAGCATTCATAATCAGGATGTTGCTGATACACTGATTTTCAACTGGTAAGGAAGATGTTAAAGCACCTGTAGCATCTTTGTAAGGTTTTCTATGAAAAAAGGACTTAAATGTTATGCTGCATCTTTCCCCTCCACCCCCAGCCTTTTGTAGACATTTGTTAGGGAAATTGATTGTCATGAGCCATCCACACAGGCACAGAAGTTGACTGCTGGCTTCCCTATCCAGCCAGGAGGCTGTCAGTGCAGCTGCAGAACTGAGATGGAAGAATAAAGAGCAGCCAGCGCTGTGGTTTGAGGCTGTGGTTTCACTCCTCAAAAAGCCTGGCCATTTCTGCTCTAGCAGTTAGTCAAGGTAACTTGCATTCAAGAGTGTTAAGGAAGCCCAAATGCCTCACAGACATAACTACTGAAACAGAAAAGTTCCAGACTGGGTAACTAATATCCTGCCACGGCCTCACAGATGCTTCCAAATAAGGAGAAAGATGAGAGCTGTAGTGCCACTGTCATGATTGACACCAGCCTTCTCTGGGACTGTTCTTGTGAGGTACAGGTTTAATAGAAACAACAACAGTGCTGGAACATTGTAACATCAACAAAAAAAGATCCTGAAAGTCCACTTGGGACTGTTCTTATCCTCTAATGTGTAAGTAGGAGAGGGATTTTTTTTAGTTAGTCTGTGCTATGCAGGAGATTATTACTGATCATTTTTAAAAAGAGGTTGTTTGTCACAGCTGTTCAAAAAGGTATGTTTCTTAGAAAAAGGTGGAGAAAAGACCTACTTACAGGTTTTAGGAGGATGAAAGACTGAGCCAACAGATTACTTAAGAAATGATCATGAGCCAATCGTATACTCTCAAAATCTCGTGTGGCATTTATCTGCTGCAGAAGCTGTGAGAACTGAGATTCCAGTACATCCACCTGATGGATACGTAAACAAATCTCATTAGTATCTTGAGGAATTGGAGGATGTCAGACCACTCAGAAGCTTTGCGTAAGAAATTTACTTATTGCTACTCTTACCTTAGAGGCAGAGGATCACCTTCTCCCTGCCTCCTGAATGGGGAATTATATATAACAGTAGTATATAAGGCATGGGGGAGGGTGGGGAACAACAATTTTTGATGCCTAAGTATTATCTAAGTAGAAGGAAAAAGGTCTCTTTCTTTAAGATTGATTAATTATTGAAAAAGTGTATAGCTAGCATTTAAACAAAGGTATTTCATTGTCATTTTATCTGAGTTTTACACTGGGAGATATCTGAAATCTCAGGACAAAGGCTGTAGTACAAAAGCACAGCCAGAGGGCTCTGGAGAATCTAAGAAAGTCATGTCCTTTTAATGCAGCTGTTGTGACTGTTAACAAAATGATACAGAATTCTCACAAAACCCAAAACCTTGCTACTATTAACTGGTGTTTACATTTGAAAAGTCTCTTTCTTACTTCAAATGGTCAGAATATAGTTTCTTGCAATTATTTAAAAAAACCTAAACCAAAAACCCCACCCACAACAGCAAAACAAAAGCCAAACCACAACCTTGTCACTTAACTCAAACTGGAGTTCACTTAAAGGGGCAAGGGAAGAAGGCAGAATTTTCATAATGCTGCTTTGGAGATGATTGTGGCTTCTCACAAGTGTTGAGTAGCACTAGAGAACCAACACACCTGCATTTCCAGTAACAGTGATTGACAAATCAAAAAAGTATATCATTTTAGCACTGAGTGTGGGAACAAAGAGAAGGTTCTAGACTTGTTCCAAAGGAAATCCCAATTTATTTAATGTACAAAGAATCTGAACCCCGAAAGACAGGACTTGAGTGCTCCCTCCATGCATTTCTGCCAGCTCCTGCTTAACTGATACAGTTTACATTTCTCTGTAAGCCTGACCTGCAGATAATACTGGAGATTGTCCACAAGGAAAGCCATGTGGTCCCTCAGACGCCACTTGATGGCATCAGTTCTGTTGGATTTCAGGTGCTTACGTTGCATCTGGAGAGCCCAGCAGTGCTGGAGCTCAGCCTGGACTCGTCGCACACTCAGCAGGTATTTGAACACAACATTGTACCTACAGTCAAAAAACACAAAGTTGTTTAATATCTTCCTTGGGTTCAGGTGCTGGAAAACATAACAACGTAAGACTGGAAAAAGAAATGGGAGGTGGGTGCAGCCAACAGACAGGGTAGGTCAGGTGAGGGTCCAGCTCAGAGTAATAGATTTCTGCTTGTATTGGTAACTGACCTAAAAAAATACCAAGCTAATTTCACTGTAAGGAGGGAAGAGCTGAGAGTGTTTTGTTAAAGCAGAATTGTTCATGAAATAGTACAGAAGTGCAGAGTCGCTTTAAAGTTCATGGAGCAAAACAAAGTATTCTAGGTCTACTTTTCCACAGGGAGGGGAAAAAAACCCCACATTATTGATTGCCTAAGATCAAGGAACCTACAGGTGAATAGACAGACACCACACCTGGTACTTACTTCTCCAGAACAGCAGGAGTAAAGAGAATGTGCAGGGGCCATTGAACTTTGTAAGAAAGGCCCAGCGCTGCCCATCCAGATGCAGGAGCTTCACGTGGAGATAACTCCCGGGAAGGCCCTTCACGAGTCTGAGAAGCATCTGAAAACAAATGAGGTGTTGAATTAAGTCACCTTTGCAGTCGAGACAACCATGGCAAGGAAGAAAAGGGGAAAGAAAGAAATAAGAGCCAAAGCAGGCTAGGCTGCAAAGGGAACAAAGTCAGTATCTCTTTAACTTCAGAGAAGGGTAAGATGACTTGAAAACAAGGTATCATCTCCCCTCTTAACTCACTACTAAAAATGCAAGTAGATACCTTTATGCTCCTTTCCATGATACTCAATGGTTAAGTGAAGCAGAGGAAGGAGGTTGTCGTCATCCAAAAGCACCTTATGAGCAGACTGCTGAAACGCAACATTGACATCTGAGGAGAGACCACAGATCCAGGTGAGATGAGGCCAGTGGTAATTATCAGCTAGTGCTACATTTACACCCGTTAGTTATTTATGTTTGGCCATAAAAGACAACCCTGACATGCTATTTCCAATAGTTCGCTTCCAGTTTCACATATGGAGAGAAACCTGCCATCTGTGGGACAGTCTGGATTCACAAGTGCTGTTCTTTCAACCCTGGAAGCAACACGCAGAGGATGAGATGGAGATGGATCCTCTGCACGGGACGTGGCTAACCATTTTCCTGCTCTACCACAGTGGTCAGTTGGGTAAGCCAATAAAAACACTCACCATGTTCAGTTACAGCTGTAGGTGGTGTTTTTAACATGTGCTGTGCAGTGTCAATGAAGGCTTGGAAGAGCTCGCCTCTGCCCAAAAGGTAAAAGTCTTTTATAATCTGTGGAGGAGATAAGGTTGTTTGTTTGTTTTTTTTTTTTTGTATATAAGCAGATCAAAGACTGAGCAGAATTTTAAAGCATCCTAGCTCATAATGTCAGTTTTAATTATTGCTTCGACATCTGCTGTATCATAACATAGCTGGAGAGATCTGCGTTTCATCCAGTGCCCAAAAAGTCTATGCTGCCTTTGCCTGCAGATGCAGACTGCAAAGCCACATACACATACCCCTCTAACTCTCCCCTCTCACCAAGTTCTATCACTCTGTGCTCATTCTTGAGACCTGGAAAATGAAAACTGTTTTACCTAAAACAAGAAAGCCCAGTATCTAAGACAGTATTTAATGGGAAATAGCCATTAAAAGGAGAAAAAACAAACAAACAAACAAACAAACAAAAGCAAAACCAAGGAACAAGCTTCCAGTTACATTACCTTCAGTTGTCCTAGTAAATCTGATTCCTCCACCATCAGTTTCCAAAGATGCTAATCAGAAACAAAAACAATCAGAAGAAACCTCCCCTCAGATTTCTGTAAGCCCATTCTGTGAGAACAGTCACTCTCTTAATATACTTGTGATGCATACAAAAAAAAGAACCTATATAAAATGCCATATAAAGCATGAAAGAACAGGCTAAGAATCCTGTGTGCAGGCAGCCCATGTTACTTAGGTGCAGCACTTGTGATTTTACCAGGCGAGAAACTGCCTAAGAAAAAGGGAGACCAGAGACAAAAAATAAGCAAATCCTTATGAAGTTGGTTCCACCCTAACTTTGTTCTCACTTCTCTGACCTCCTCTTTTCTCAGGTTCCACCCCCTCAGCTCCAAATGAAAAGATTAAAAATTGCCAAAAAAATGATAAAATTTTCTTCTTTCCCCCACGCATAATATGTGTTACTGTCCCTTTGCCATTAGAGGATGGGGTAACATGAAGCTCTGAGCCCCAGGAGATGAAAGCTATGTGCAGCATTCACACAGGTGTTCATCACCCTTTGTGGAGAGCTCCTCCCAGTCATTCAGAAAACTGAAGGGTTCTTGTTACCTGTACAGTAGCTGTCCTTCCCAGCACCCTTACCTCAGCAACTGTGCTCCGTATCCAGTCAACCACTGATTCAAAGTCCACCAAGCTGAAGAGTGGTTGCTGCTTGAGTCGATGCAGCTCTGCTGCAAAAGTGTCCTCCTGATTTTTTAGGATGGAGCCTGTGCAGCAATGAGAAAAGTGTTTTGGACAATAAAAGAAGTACCATTTGGAGAAGTGCAGACCCCTTCCAGCACACTGGGGCAGAAAGGCTGTCCAGGCAGTGTGATATTGAGTCTGGAAAGGAACGTGAAGTTGAGGAGGCCTCAAAATACAAGTACCTACCTCTGCCCCTTTCAAATCTATCCTACTGCTGGAACTTGGGGACTGTTTTGGGTTTTTTTAATTAACTAAGCTAAAAGACCACTTTCTTTTCACCTCACTTCTGCTAAGGCAAGAAAACAGTTCTGTTTAATTGGTCATTTTTTTCTCTGCAATCTTGCTCAAGTTATTTCAGTACTTTTGGCATAGGCAAGCTCAGGACAGAGCCTCCACAGCAGTCCTCACCAGCTGGTATAGTAACACATTTTCAAAGCCATCTCCAATGTTTTAAAGGCTCTCAGAGAACCATCAGCTGGGATTCTCTCTCTCCAGCTGTCTTAAAGGCTCCATCTTGATCAAAATACGACCTCTGATCACTTTTAATTTATCCAGATCAAATCACACGGTGACTTGTTGCTGGAATCTTGGAGACTGTGTTTGGGAAGTGTTACTATTTCCTCATTCTGTTCTTAAACCACTCCCTTGGAATCAATCAGAAGCAGAACACCAGGACCACTGCTCTGTCACTCATATGTTCTGAAGGGTATCAGCCAAGGGCCAGTGACTGTTGAGGAGTTCATTAATGCAGCACTTTGGAAGATACTTGTCACTCATAAATGAGCAAAAGCTGCAAGAAAAGTGTTCCTTACCTTTTCTGGTCAGGTTAACATTCTGATTCTCAAACATCTGTACAGATTCTCCCACAAAGAGGATTTTCTCAGCAACCCGCACAGGAATGTATGAAGGCAGCATTTCTACTCGCAGAGAAAACTGTTTTAGAGATGGAGCTAACATGTTCTCCTCCTCAATCAGGCGCTGTCAGAGACCCCAGGGAAGAGAAATCAAGCAAAAAAAGCGTGAGAAAACCAGATAGAAAAGGTGTATAAAGGTGCATGTGTGTATAGGAGGGGAATCCAAGTACACTGGAAGCAAGCAGGGAGGTAGCAAACTTGATTTGCATCATTTAAGTAAGCCTACAAATGTCTTTATATTTCTGGTACACTAGCAGATCTCTCTAGAGAAGATGCTGCTTTCATCAGGGAGGGGTGCAGAAGTGGGAAAAGGATAAATTAAACCTTTGTGGAATAGCAGCAAAAATTGATTTCCCAAATGGTAATGATACATCAGAAAAGTAATTTTTTTGTTGCAACTGCACTATATTCAGGTTTTTTCAGCAATTACAATGTTAATTATCACTGTGAAAAAGAATCCTCCCCTATACCTATTCCTACATCCTTTACCACTGCTAGAAAGCTTGTGACACGGGCCAAATGTAAACACCCCCACCAGTGAGCTAATAGGTTAAAAATCTGAAGGCTTGCTACAAGCATAAATTAGGCAAAAAGTGTTTAAAACAGTATAGTAAGTTATTAACTTTTTTTCCTGAACATATTAATAAAGAAGTCCAGGTAAAGACACAAGATTTTCCTTCATAGAAGCAATACTGATTATTTAATTTGGCTTTCTTGCTAATGGAGAATTAGGTTCAAAACACACCATGCTAACGACTTTTTGAGAACATCTGCCATCTACAGAATTACTCCCTCTAGTATGAGAGTTCAGTATGAGTTTGTACACTGCTGGTAACAGCCTGGAAATTCTTAAGATTCTTCTAACAGTTTTAAATGAGGAAATACACAAATATTTTATTGGTCTACTCCACCAACACTCAGGATTCCTTTTTTTACTCTCTGATTGCAGAGCTGCCAACACTGTTAGTAACGATAGATAAGCGTTAACTAGGTTCTGTTGGTGTAACCTTTCTTAATGCCTGCATTTTCCACCACGGACCTGGAGTTCTGTCCAATTTTCACATTCTTCCTGTATCAGGTATGGTGAAATAGGTTTTTCCCTAACTGCCTTTTACATTTTTCCCTTGTTTTTGCCCATGTGTAGCCTATCCACAGCAGAGACTGTCTGCACAGGGCACCTAACCGGTATGCAACACAGGTTGTTTTGGGGTGAACCTCTTGAGATGAAGCCAAGCTGCATGCAACACACCAACACCACAGGTACCCATGAACTTTTTTCTCACAGTAACTGGAATGTGAATGTAGAGTTGCAGTTTCTCCTCTCTGGCCCTGATGCAGATATTATTCTGGTGCAAAAGCATAGATCCACTGAGAAACCTGCTTTGCACAAGGGCATTCTGCAGGTGCCAACTACACGAGGAGTTACTGCATTTCACTAGTATAAGGTCAGGTTGCTCCCTTGCTTAACTTGGCACTCTGGACTTGTTCTTAACAGCCTCTTGACTCTCACATGGCACATTTCTCTCCAGTAATGTCAGTAGTATTACCCTGTTAGGTCACATTTGCACAACAAATGCTTGCACAACAAATGGTCTCCCTTGCAATGTGTTGAGCAGATCAGTTGACTGTAAGGAATTGGAAAAGTCAGTCACTAGCAGGGTGAGTACAGCAGTTCCAGTTCCTTGACATCAGCATCTACAGATACTGCATCCACAGGGCTTTCTGCCCAGAGATTATCCAATCATGCCAAAGAAGATGCCTCTGTCCTTTATGCCAGACTGCAACCTCACAGTATTCCCTTCATTTGCCATCCTACCAGGTCTCAGCATGTCCAGTCTAGCAGAGCTTGCACTGAAGCAGAAGATGATGTATTTATCCAGCTCCAAGCAATGACTTACCAGGTCCTGCAGTTCTCGTAGCTGTTTTCCTGTAAGTCCCCCAATTCCTAGGTCGTCATCATCTTCTTCGGGTTGGCTAAGGACATTCCCAGAAGAGGGGCCTTGTTTGATGAAGAACTCTTCGTGTTGGTCTAGTAGCAATCCATGCAGCATCCAGGCAGAGAGCTGCTTATACATGACTCCATGACACACAGCCAGAATCCTGAGGACAAGAGAAACAGCAGGGCCTTTGAACAGAGTCATCAAAACCTCATAGTAAATAATCCTGGCATGTCCAGTTACTCAGCCAAGCAGTAAGGCAAGTTTTAAATGGATAATGTGGAATTTTTTGCTTTACTTTTTTTAAACAGAGAAAGGTGGACTGATCACTTGCAGAACTAATCTAACACATCCCTGAATATGCACCTTCTCCACATCTGCTAGTAGGAAATCTGCTGGTATACCAGAAGTGTAAGTACATTTTCAGTGGCTTCCCAGTCTTGCTATTTCTACTCAATCTCAGCATGAACACAGATTATCTTTTAAGTGGTCTGACTTTCTCCTCAAGAACACAGCAACACTCAGCAGTCACATATATCCTCTTGAAGGATCAAAAACCAGTAACAGGTCTACCACATGCAAAACAGTTCGTGTAGACTTCAAAAGAAGAAAAAAACACAGGGTCTGAACTTTTCTCAGCCCCGAGTCCAAAGTGTGGAGAAAACCTTCATTCCTGCCTTAAGGCTGCTTTAGATAAATAATGGTGACTGTGACACTTTTCCCTGCATGCTGCTCCCACTTCCATAACCTGCAAGCCTGATCTGCATGTACTATTTTTACAAGTTAAGACAAACACATTGACACTAACTCCAGTTACTACAGAAAGATTAAATATCTTTACTGTATCTACATACTTTTCAAGAGCACTGCGAACAGGAGGCAGCCCCCCACAGCTATGCTTGTGGACTGTCTCCAGTATCTGGCATCCGTGAATCTGCAGAAAGAAAACATGGTTAGACTAGGCCTGTTACTGGGACCTGTATTGACCTCTTCAGACATTCAAACACTGTGCTTTCAGGTAACATGAAAGTGCCTTAAAGAGCTTTACAGAAAGATGTAGCACACTCCATGTAGAGAAGAAGGAGACCTTCCATGTGTGGCTCTACACCCAAGCTTCTCAAAAATGTCCCTTAACAAAAAGCAAGCATCTCTGGATTCTGCGACCCTTCGCTTCTGCTCTTTATGCAGAAGAAAACCAGGATAAAACAGACTCAGAAAAGAATAAATTCTAACCAGCAGCACCTCGTGCTATGAAGCATATTGTGATTGTAAAACACAAGTCAACAAAGATCATACTGATAATAAAACAGACAAATACAGTGAAAATGGATTTGCAAAATAGTTATATAAAATAGGAATGTAATAGTTGAAATAGTTACACAACAATGGGTATGTAAAAGGTACTAGGGATAGGGCAACCATTACTAAAACTACTACATTGTTTCCAGCTACTAAGAATCTGGGATGGGGAGAGAAAGAACTTGATCAGCTAAAGAGAAAACCTGTTAACATTAACTAATTACAATTTTATTGTACCTTCTGAGTTTTGATCTGTTCCACCATGACCATCATGGAGGGGAAGAGTAACTGAAACTGCAGAACAAGAAGCAAAACATGTTCACCATTGCAGGGGAGAGAAAAACGATAGCTGAGTGATTACAGACAGCAGAAAAGTACAATAATTTATTAGAACCCTCATCCGACTTTCCCCAGAAATTAGGAGCACGAGAAAATCTCCAGAAGGCCCCTCCTGGACCAAGCCCCTACACTGCAGCTGCAGTTCAGGCTGAACACGGCATGACACGGCAGACTAACCCTTATTTACCCCACCTACTTTCTCATTAGACTCAAGGAGTGATAAGACTAGCCAAAGAGGTTTATTCACATGACATACCTGGTCCAGGGAATAATTAACATGTGAGATGGAAAGATGTGGGTCAGCCAGAAACTGAAAGAACAGCAGAACAATTAACAAAAATTAAGGTATGGATAAGTAAGAAAGCATGATTGGCTCTATATTCTCAACCTTTAGTTCCCACAGCTTTATTTCCCCTCTATATATTTTTGGGCTGTGTCCTATTTTATACTCTTAACAACCACCAGACAATGACAGTACCACAGAAATGACAGCTGCTAATCTCATGGAGATTCATCCAAACCCTTGCAATTGAAAACACAAGTCACAACAGCCTGAAACAGCAATGGGCTGTGAGGCAGCTGGGATATTTACTGAACCGAAAGCAGAGGGGACTGCTGTTGTCATCTACAACAGCACCTCAGAGGAATAATTTGGAAGATGACCCTGAGGTGGAAAGGAAAGTACCTCATCTCCTCTTTAGCTGCTACTACTTAGCATATGAACTGCAGAAAGTACAACTTTCTACAATCTGTCAGCAGCAGGACAACCTCTTGTTCCAAACCCTTCTCCTTTACCTCTTGTTCCAGGTCGAGCAGTGCCTGTCGATACGGCTGCAGCACCGAGTCGAGGCCCGTGCAGAAGGCTCGTAAATAAATGCCATGTAATCCACTCTGGTTTTGCTGAGATGGATGATGGTCCTGAAACCAAAAAAAAAATAAAAACTATGTCAGCTCCCTAGGTCTGAGAGCAGTGGAGTCTCTGTGCAGTGTTACACCAGCAGCCAGTGTTCCCAACGTGCTGAAATGCACCTTAGACCACCATAAAGCGCCCAGAAAAAGAGCAGCTTGTCACAAGGAGCAGAGTTGTATTAAGCTGTTGTAGGGCCATATGCACCGGTAACTGCAGCGCTTCTCTGTAGTCATGCGTGCCTCTTGGATCTCCAGCTGTTCTCAAACCACGAGGAGCAGTCACTGCAGCGCAGGGACAGCATCCTGCGCAGCTCTCAAACGAGCCGGGTGCGCTCCTCGGGAAGGAGATCTGACGTTTGGTCCATCTCCCGACTCCTGGGCCCTCCCTTGCATCGCCCTGCTCCCGCTAGCACCGCACAGGAACAGCACAGGGACCGCCGCCCGGGACATCCCCACCTGCTGCTGCACGTGTCCCGTGTACTGCTCCACGAACTCGGCGAAGCGAATGTAATCGGTGCCGAGGCGGCACAGCCGGTTCAGGACGCTGGTCTCACTGGGGTGCAGGAACGGCAGCTCCTGAGACACCTGATGGAGGAGGGGAGATCAACAGCAGTGAGGCGGTCAGGGCCGAGTCAGGGCCGAGCCGAGCGAGTCAGGGCCGAGGCGGGCCGTACCTGCAGGCCGCCGCGCTTGCTCCAGGTAAAGGCCGCGCCCGGGTAGCCGCTAAGCGCCAGCAGCAGCTCGTGGATCATCCTGCCGCGCGCCCAGGCCGCTGGGAAGCGCGCGAGGGTCGCCGGGAAGGGCGGGTCTGAGAGCGGCCGGAGCGGGAACGGGGCGGAGGCGGCGGCGGTGGCGGCGGCTCCTCGGCGGGCACGGAGAGGAGAGGAGAGGAGCCGAGAGGAGAGGAGCCGAGAGGAGCCGAGCCGAGCCGAGCCGAGCCGGCCGGGCGGGACTGGGCAGACAAAAGAGCGGTCGTGAGGGGCGCCCAGGCCGTGGCCTTGTCCTCGCCACTCAGGGGACCCGTCGGCGGCCGCTTGCTGCGGGAGGAGGCGGAGCATCGTGGGGGGTTGTGATGGCAAGTGCTGGTCCGCAAGGTCCCTTCCAGAGCAGCGGCAAATCCCCAGCTTTCTAGGCTGAATGTTGGTTTTGTTGTTCCTTTCCGGGTTTCTTTATCAGTGTCATTCTTTGTCAGTGTTTTACCGATGTTAGTTTTAGCTTTTTCTATTTATTAGTCATTGGTTCTCTTTATCTCTTAACCCAGGTAGATTTTTAATCAAAACGACCCACTTTCAAAGTTGTGGAGTTGTCTAATAAACTTTTTTTTTAAAATCTCCGTTTTCTTTTTCCTATTTTTGGCCGTGTTTTTCTTCATGGGCATCTTTACTCTTTTTCATTTAAAAGAAATTAGAGTTAAATATCATATAATGTTTCTGTTAACTGTCCATTTTACATTGTATTTCACTCATCAGCTTGTCACAAGGTGGTCTGAGATACAGAAAGCACTAATGTTCTTGTAGGGATTAATAAGTTCCTAGTACATTGCTTTATTTTCTAAATATCTTTTTTTCTTTCAAAATGGTCTCTCGTGTGTGTATACATTTGCTTTCTTTTGTTGTCTTTATGTGTAACTTGGAACCCCGGACACTATGTGTCAGCAGAACAAACCTATCCTCTTTGTGTTGACAGACGTCCTGGTGGCTGAATAAGGACCAAGGAGCTTGTCTAGGAATTCGTGGTTCCTTGTTGCCATAAACTCCGTGGCATGGAGCAGGGTCAGGAAAGCTGCTCCTGCTTTGGAGAAGCTGCATCTGAGGGTTGGCACTGTGGGCTTCAATCTTGCCATGCTGAAGTTAACAGCAGTCCTTCCCTCATTCATAAAAGGCTTTGGTTCAATCACATGCTGCTGACCAAATGTTCTAACAGATGGACTTTGATTAATGCTGAATTTAAATACTATTTCCATTAGATTATAAAGCCACATGTGCTCTAGATAGCTTATAGGTAGCTAAATATGTTGTGATGGTTCAATAATTCACAAAATAATGAGTAGATGTAAAGGCTGAATGTGTAATTTAGGGGTATCTTTGTGCAGTGCTATTAATGTAATTGTACCGTAAAGCTTTTGTGAATATAAATGAATATTACATATCTAATCTTTCAGAGAAATCTTGAATGTAAGGGGGTAGAGAGCACCCTCAGCAAGTTTGCTGATGACACCAAACTGGGAGGAGTGGCTGACACAGCAGCAGGCTG
>JAOEGS010002489.1:0-11586 GCA_025447755.1 Corythornis vintsioides
CCCTTTTTGAAGACTGGGACAACATTGGCCTTTCTCCAGTCCTCAGGCACCTCTCCTGTTCTCCAGGACCTTTCAAAGATTATGGAGAGTAGTCTGGCAATGACCTCTGCCATCTCCCTCAGCACTCGTGGGTGTATCCCATCAGGGCCCATGGACTTGTGGATGTCCAATTTGTTGGACAACTGGTCTCTAACCCAAGACTCTTCAACTGAGGTGAAAACTTCCTCCCTCCAGAATTCCTCTGTGGTCTTGGAGACCTGGGACTCCTGGTAGTTGGTCTTAGTAGTGAAGTGAATTAAATGTTTAAATAAAATGAAGCACCAATGCTTCTTTCTATTAGGCTACTTAATATTTTATAAAATACGTCTAACTTTGAGTCTTTCAATACTTCAATTTCAAAATTACTTTCTAAATATTATAAGCAATAACAAATACCCCTTGACTAAATAGCAACGAACAAATGCAATATGTATGACAGTTGTTATTCATAAACTGTCTGAGCTTCACTCTCATTGTTTATGATGTTAGATGAACCCTTCTGACTGAGTTGCAGGATTAGACTCAGTAGGGAAATTGTACCTCGATATATAAAAATTCCTTTTGGAATTATCCTTTATTTTTATTTTTCAAATAGAGATCCCAATGGAGATCCCCTGGAGACCTAAGTCATTCAAAATTCATACCAATTTTACTGCCAAGACAGTATAATCCTGATTATAATACAGAAAAGGCTGTCACCAGATACATGCACACAATTTCCTTTGAAGCCAATGAGATCTCTGTGCATTTACAAAGAGAAAATACAGCCTTAGATGCTTAGAAATGACAAATCTATACAATTAGAATTCATTCAGTTTTCTAAGTTGTATAAGTATTGAATAAAATAATTGACACTGCACTGTGATGCTTTTAAAAATAAGTTTCTTTTCACAAAAATTAATTTGAGTAGTCCAAATAGCAAATTCAATTTTATTTCTAGTAAAAATTTCTAAGCATAATTTTCCCAGACTCTTAACTCAGCCTTGGTTCTCACATAACTAGTGCCTATTCATGTATATATATATATGATCATTCTTCCAACTAAAAGTATGACTAACCTAATTAGACTTGAAGGTTAAGTCTTTTATCTTCATGCTTCTTTTTGTGATCACGTCCATATAAACCTATTGTTTTCATTTTTTTTTTAGAGATGTAAAAAACGTTAACCAACTTCTTTATGTATAATGAATGTAGACTACAGCTCATGTTACTTAGCTGTGGTTTTCCTTCACTGATAATGGAAGTAAAAAGCCATGCAAAACTCACAGTTATCCCTCAGTTTAGAAAATGCTGCATGGCTCGAATATATTCAGGATACGTTGCATAAGTTATGACAGTACTTTCAATTAACTTCCTACCTACCTATGTCTCACCCTACCCCACAAAAAGACCCCAAGCCATACCAAAACCAACCAACCAACCAAACCAACCCAAAAAACCCCAAACCAACAAACAAAACACAAAACAAACCAACCAACCAAAAAAAACCCAAAACAAAACCACACATACAAAAATCAAACAACAACAAAAACCAAACTAAAACCAAAAGAAGTCCACTCAAAACAACCAACCCAGAAACTAATGTGATTTTGGCAGAGGAAAAAACCAAACCAAACCAAAACAAAGAACTTAAAAGGAAAGAAAAAACAAACCTGCTATGAAACAAAACTGGGTGTATACCTGTTCGTTTTGTTTTCAGCTGTGCTACAAAGTCTGTTAGTGGCCTTGGTCATGTCCCTGAGAGCTAGGCTGATGCCTTCAATTATTATTTAAAGTGAAAAAAAAACCAGAAACACTTTCCTGTTTTTAAACGTGGACAAAAATTGTATCATACCCTACTGTTATTCATCTTAGGTGTGAAAAATCTGTATTCACTTTCCTGTGTAGCCACAGTGGTTTAAATTCTGTCATTCAGCTTAAGTTTATCTACCATTTAGACACACTACAGGCTATCAGGACATTCTCTAGTCATCCTGTTGTAACCTTGCACTTATTAAGAAAATAATTCAAGGAAAATGTGAACAAAACATCGAACTAAGTGACTAGAGTACTCACCTGAAGGCAAAGAAACCTGTGTTCCTATTTCTGTTCCTATAGTTCAAAGACTATTTAATGTAAAAATGGAAATAGCCTTGAGATGAGAATGTTCCTGCAAGAATTGGTGCTTCATTCTTTCTTACAAAGCAGAAAAAAAACCCTGGATCTACTTGTGTGATATCTGGTTTCTAATTTGACTGCTGATTGCAAAATAGATAGTCAAGCACATCACCGTTTGTGGCAGATGTGTTTAAAACAATTTAAACCAAGATCTTTTGTTGTGCTTAGGCCTACTGTGGATGGTCAGGGTTGCAGAGCACAGCAGAAACCCCCAGGGATTTAGCACAAATTCACAGTGCTCTACTGTTGATAGGTGCTGTGTTGCTAATGCTCAGGAAACTTCAGGCATGTCTATAATGAGAAACACTAACCTCTTGTAAACTCAAATCTACAGTACCTCTTGGGTTTAAGTGCCTCCAAATATAGGTAGCAGCTGCTGCTTTGCTTCTCAGATTACAGTTTCCTACCTAAACATCTCAATTTTCTCCAAATCCTGCATTAGATGTTTAAATCCCTTTTTGGCTCTATCTCTTAATCTCTTTAATGCTTACCATCCCCTGAATAAATGGAAATATTCATGCTTCTTACTCCTCCCTTTACCTTCTGTGTTGCCTGAATGCAGTTATGTAGGACAAGGGCTGTCTATTTGTTCACAGTCATTCTCACAAGTCTGTTTCTTTTGGGGACTGTTCAGACAACTTCTGGGAAACTAGTTTGTACTAGAAGAGTTAGGTGCTCAAAAATACAGTGAATTTAGCTGTTTCTTATTAGGAAAAAAATAGAAGTGTCAATGTGAGATGGTAATTTAGGACTTTTTAATTAGGAATTTAATTTATCATCTTTATGAAAGATGATAAAACTACAATGTCAGCACTGGTCTGGGGAGACAATGTAACACTATTAATGAAAGCAATGATGTTAATACATCTCTGCAGGGGACGTGTAACTGAAATATAACAAAAATGGGATATGGAGGTACTGTCAAATGGAAATGAATTTAAATAATATAAATACATGTTCATTTTATTTCACTTACCTGTTCCCTAGACCATCACTGATGTTTCATATACAGTACTGTAAGAATTATTTTTGATGTCATCAAGTTTGGAGGGTAATAATCCACAGTATGGATTAAATTTTAGGTGTGAAATCATGGCACATACAGTCCCTGTGTTATGTGTGCAGATTATGAGAGAATTGCTAATGTTAAAAGATTTTAAAAATTAATACCTGGGATAAGCTGATAGAGGTTGCTGTTCTGTGACTGTTTCCTAGAGAGATATGCACCTGAGGCTGAGATGGTAAATGTGTCTACAGGATACAATGAAATTCACACTAAGGAACAGTAATATGGCCAGTGATTCTTAAGTATGAAGCACAAATTGGTGGAAAGTGAAATTTTCTTTTGAAAGATCGAGTGAGACCAGTGAGGTGTTCCATCCCATAGATGGCATAGCCAGGATAGAAAGCCTGGGGGTCTGGGGTTGCTCTTTAGGTCGGATCTCACTCTCGGTCTCTCTGGCACTCGTTCTTCCTCTCTTGAGGGATTCTTCCCCTCAGAGCCCCAAGGAGGACTCTGTCCATACTGCCTTTGATCCCATCAGTGTGTTCCTGACCCCGGTGCCAGAATCCAGCTCCTGAACACAGCTCTGGCTGCTGCAGGACCCAGTCTGGGACTGTCCCTGTGCCAACTCCACATCATCAGTGACAGTGACGGAATTGCCATCAGGGGGTTGGGTTCAGTACTGGTTTTGTACATACTTGTATATATTTCGTTATTATTATTTTCATTTTCATTAAATTGTTCTAGTTTCCTTTTCTAATCACTAAGTCTCTCTCCCTTATTCCTTTTCTCTTTCTGTTTAGGGAGAAAAGAAGTGTCTGTTACTGGTCTGGGGGTTGCACTGACCCTAAACCGTGACATCTCTCTGAGAAGCCTCTTTCTGCCAGTTGGATATTTATTAACCACAGCGGACATTATGGTTCCTTGACTTCTAGTTTGGTGCCTGGTTAACATCAAGAAATTCTTCAGTACGAGGGTGGCTAGACATTGGAACAGACTGCCCAAAGATGTTGTGGCTGCCCCCTCCCTGGAGGTGTTCAAGGCCAAGCTAGACAGTGCCTTGAGTAGCATGATTTAGTTGAGAGGTGTCCCTACCCATGACAGGGAGGTTGGACTAGATGATCTCTAAGGTCCCTTCCAACCTAGGCCATTCTATGATCATCCTGGTGCAGCCTTTCCCCTTTAGCCATGAGCAAGCTATAGCAACTGTTACGGAGACCTATGATGTGCAGGAACCACAATGGATAAAGTACATTCATTCATTCATTCAGCTCAGATGACACATACAGTGTGTCAGACATATAGAGTGATGTGCAGCGTCCTCAGTCACTTAGGCCTATAACATGTGCAGTTCTGTGCACAGCACTGAAAACTATGCTAGGTCAAAAGCAGTCCTAACAAGCTTCTGTCCAGCATATACAGGCACTTTTCAAGTGTTTTTTTTCTTTTCATATGTTTAGAACTGGCCAAATTCCAGTATATTTTTTAAAAGGTGGTAAAAAGAACCCTGATGACAATTGTGAAGTCTGGAGTTCAAAGCATGGTTTAGCTTTATAAAATGAGACTGCTAACTCTTTCTTATGTTAATTTTTCCCTAATTCTTTTCCCCAAATGATTGAATTGTTTGATTGAATGTTGCCTACCAAAGAAACAGCCTCAGGCAGGCATCTGTCATAGAAAATTTCAGCCCAAATTATTAATATTTTGCAAAATTATAAGTTATGAAAACAGGGATTTGTAATATAAAGTGTCACGAAGCCTCAGGAGTACACTCTGCTACTATTTTCTTGCACCATTAAATTTCTGGTATGTGACTGGGTATTTAATAAACTTTTCTCAATTTATTTTTATTTTTTGTAGATAGGTGCAAGGATTTGATTCAAAAGTGCTTTGGATTTGTGTAGTTCTTTGTTACAACACCTAGACACAAAAGATCTGTAATAAAAGTGAAATGGCAGTCTGAATTCAGAATGCCCATGCTTTTGTGTTTTGATGTCTCAGCTTTCATGCTATTTTTATGTCGTTTCTTTCATCTTTCATTTTACCAAGAGATTCATATTAGATGCATTATTAATCCTTGTAACACTGCCTTCCCTTTTTCTGCACAGTATGAGAGATTTCTGGCTTCAATAGAAATAATAATGTGTGAGATTATTTTCTACCTTTAGTATGTGAATAAACAAGTAAACAATGCAGATTTTCTAAAATCTCCATGCATTGTAATTTTCTTTCAAAGATTTCACTGATGCATTAGGACTGGGAAGCATGAGCAATCCCAAAAGCTTTTAAGCAATGATTTTGGTTGTGTACTTTATAACCTGAGAATTCTCAGCATGCAGCACATTATAACACATACTGCATCAGAAAACAAACAGAAAAGTGAAGTATAGTGACTGGACTGTCCATAGGGGTTTGACATAGATTAAATGAAACACTATTCCAACATGTTGATGAACTGCAGAAAAGGCAATTAAATGTCTCACTGATGGAGGTTAATGGGACCAATTAGAGAATGTGCTTTGAAATGTGACTGGCACTGTTATGATGCCTGTGACTGAGAGGGAGAGGCAGGAGGACGGGGAAGAAGGGATTGTGGATGGCTAGTGGAAAGGCTGCTGGTGTGGGAGCTGGGTTTCTTTTGGTTGTTGGGCAAAAGGGAATCTTATTACAAATATTGTTATACTTTAGTTAAAATGTATATAATATTCTCTTGATGGTTGTATTTATTTTGTAGACAGTATCACAGCAGGACTGTAAACAATCTGGTTAAGGAAAAAGGAGTATCATGCACCAGTGGAAGCCTGGCCATAGTGTTTCTACATAACTACAACAGGAAGGAAACTCTTAGGGTTTCTACAGGGTGGAACACAGTTAACAAAGTCATAGGAGTGACATCAGGCTTCCTTTCAAGCCAGGGAGAAACAACAATTATCTACTTAAACAGAAAACTAATATGGAAGGAAAATTTTGGGCCCCAAGCATCAGCTGGCAAAAGATAGCATGTTTTATGTAAGACACTCTAATGCCTTTGTAGCTGATCTCTTCTGTTAGAAACAGTGATCATTTAAAGGTTAATGTTTCATAAAATCTGTAAGCAATTTGAAATCTAAGTCGTCTTTGCAACAATGCTGCAGGACTTCTCCCACTGGACACGGAGATGGAGAAGTGATGCTGCTGTAGGTGTAAAGGTCATACAGTTGCTCCTGTGTGAGTCATCCCTGAAGCTCAAAGCACTGGGAGGTCTGATCGACATCCTCTTTCCACACAAGCTAATTAGGATCTAGAAGCAGAATTGCTACATCCTCAAACCACTCTGCCCATGCCAACAATAACAGTGATTCTAAGGTTCAGGATCCATTTTCTTGGGTTACCAACATCTTGTTCATGTATCTCTTCTACTTGTGTTCATAGCTAGAAATGAAAAAGGCTTGTGTTAGCAGGTCTCTCTCTTCTCACCATGGCTCATGTCCTAAAGCCTGTGAAGTCAGCTGGGCTGGATCCATATGCCTAGACTGCCATGCAGAGATGAGCCACTGTTGCTTCAGAGCACAGCACAGAACTCTGAAGTGTGTTCAATATTCCAAAAATATAAATTAAATAAATTATACTTTTAGTTAACACGTGTATTCATCCAAAGCCACAAGAATCACCGTTTTTCTTAGCATTGGCAATGCTAAGGCATGCAGAAGTTAAAGTGTGAAATATGTTTCATTTGCTCTATACATGTAATATATCACCACAGATATTTGACTTTTTTTTTTTTTTTTCCAGAAAATGTCCAGGATTATTTGGAACACTCATGAAAGTGGTAATTCTTCCACAGTTTGATTAGAAACTGATTAATAGTGGATCAACTTGAGGAGGATAAATAATTATTTCTAAATAACACGGTTTAAGTAACACAGTTTCAAACAACACAGAGGGAAACTTTGAAGTATGTAAACTAAATTCTTATTTCTGTCACCAGTTATTATGATTCCTACTTAAATTCAATGAAATCAGAATAATTATTTTCATTTATATTAAGGTAGTTGTACTGGGTCTGGTTAGGATAGAGTTAATTTTCCTCATAGGATCTCATATGGTGCTATGTTTTAGATCTATGGCCAAAGCAGTAGTGATAACACGCTAATGTTCTAGTTTTTGCTGAGAGGTGTTTTCAGAGCAAAACCTCCTCTGGTTCTCACTCTGTTCTGCCCCAGGGAATAGGTTGGGGGACGTGCAGTAGGTTGGGAGGGGTCACAACTGCACCCCAACTGACCAAAGATAATTACCATATAAAATAATGCTCAGAACTTTAGGGAAGTTTACCACGTTTTGCTTGGCTGCACATTGTCTACCCATGGGAGGTAGCACATGATTGTTTTTGCAACACCTGATGTTCTTTTGTTCTATTCTTTCTTTTTCCACTTACCATTAATTTAGTAAACTTTGATTTGATTTGGTTTGGTTGTTCAGGGTTTTTTTTTGGTGTTTTTTGTTTGTTTTTCTTTTTTTTTTTTTTTCTTGTGTGTTCGTTTTGGTTTGTTTGGTGGGTTTTTTTTGTTGTTTGTTTTGTTTTGTTTTTTTTTTATCTTGACCACAAATCTTTTATTGCTTTTCCTCATTCTCTATCCCACTGGGAGTTCAGAAAATGAGCAAGTGGCTTCGTAGTGCTCAACTTCCCACCAGAGTTAACCCACAACAGGCAATACAGTAAATCTGTGGCAGACCTGCTTTGTTATGAACTTGTTTCAGGAAACAATGCTAAATGAGTACAAAATGTCCACATTCTGCTTTAGAAAGATATAACTTACATTACAAGGCAATGGAGATTGGTGCTGCTGATTTCAGTGAAGATACTTTTGACTCAAGCTGTTCTACCTGAGATAAGATTATAGTCTATTAAGATTTCATTTTGATTTACTGTCATCGTACAACTCAGTGAAAAATATTGACAATAGAGAACAAATGTAATTTGGTATAATTCATGATTAATGGAACAACACCTACTATTCAAAGTCAGTACTGAAAAACACTAGGAGATGTGTTATCATAATGTGAGAGAAATGCTGAAGTGGTGTAAATGACTGTAGCTCTATTGTTTTCAGTTTGTGTACATGCACTCAACTGTGTTTATGTTTATTTAGCCAGGAATTCAGCAGAATCATTATCAAAGTTTTAATAAGATATATGAGGCAGCTGGAGCTGGTGGATTCTGTTTTTGGACTTGTTATTGTAGCTGGTACTTTTTCATACAATAAATAAGCACTGTTAGAAATAACCTCTTCTTAAGAATTTAATAGAATTTAATCCATAAATACTTCTGTGAATAACTCTGTTTTGCTAATAATAACAGAATATATTCACTACAAGAGTCATAAAATAGATGAGGCAGTGAAAATGTTTAGGGAATGTTATAACTAATAATGGTGATGATGATAGTAGAACAGTTGGAGCACAGCACACAAAGACACAGCAAGATGCTATAGTAAACTTCATGCACTCTGCACAGAATCAGTGGTAATCCAGGATTGTATAACTGGTATTACAGGCTGCACTGGAGTTGGTGCCTGCTTCTGGGATTGGCTTGTGTTAGCAGATCCAAAACTAACATAAATATTCATTTGATGTTTAAAGTACTTCCTGTCTCTCAGAAGTAATTCTCTTTTTCTGACTCTTTACAGTGCTTAGACTGAAATCTTTTTGTTTTATCATTATCATCTTTGGTCTTTGGCTTCAGTTGGTGAAAGAGAAAGAAGGTTCGTTTTCTCTATTCCAGTTGGAGGTGCAATACTTAGTAGGCCAGCAGTATTCTACCATATCAGGTCTATCACCCAGAGCTGCAAAGCTGTGCTGCTGATTCACCTGGCTGTTAGATATTGGATGCTTTTACAGAAAGGCACACTTAATATGCTGACCTCTTTTGTCAGGCAAGCCAGAAGTATGAACAGATTTAAGTTTCTGAGTTCACAAGAACTGAAGAATAAAGAAAAGTTCAAATGCAATAAACTCAGCACGAAAGAAACAAAACTGGCACTCAAGAGTATATACTCTTTAAATCATAGTGGGTAATTTTGGACAACTTCTATGTATATGGCATACATGAGTGTACATGTTCAAGTGGATGTGTGCTAGGAGCCCAGTGGAACTGACACTAATTTAGGACACATTTTAGCTCAGAATACCTCCAGAAGAAGGATTTACAAGCTGAACTCTGCTGCATTTTATTGATGATAGCAATGTTAATAAAATTAGCAGCAATACCAGTTATGCAGCAATATAGAAAATGCTTGAAAAATTCAAATAGAGTAAATCATAAATAGAATAACTTCTTAAAAAAAACCAGAACTATGAAGGAGATGTTTGATGTGAATTAGATGTGTCTCTACCCCAGGATGGATATCTTCCAGAATCACCATTACCTAGTCTGCCCCAAATGACCATATTTACTTGAAGCTCAAAGAAATCTATGCATCTGCTGTGTATCTACTATGTAGAAATTAATCCTAGATCAGATAATGCATAATTAACAAATGGTGACCTATATTTCAGAAGATTATCAATGCTGATATTGTAATAAATAACTGATAATCTGGCAAGTAATACAGTGGAAAGTTAATTAGTGCACAGAACTATATGCCTCAGGAAGAAAATAGTGTGTTTTAAAGGTCCTGTTTTCCTAACTCTGATTGATGATTCCCTTTGAGCTTAATAACAGCTCAAAACTGGGATCAAAACTTATATCCTTGCTAATGTCTTGAAGTTATTGAGTTATTGTGTAGAGTATCATAGCTACTCTGAAACAATGATTTACTATGGGTTTGCTGCTATTTGGATTTTGTTTTGGGTTTTGGTCTTTTTTTTGTTCTTGCTGTTATTTTTCATCCATATCATATGTCAAAATGCTTTGGAGAACTAAACTGATCAATTACGGTGCTTAATACAACGATTCAAAGAGATAGTGAGATTCTGGCAAGGGAGACAATGTGCATGTTCAGAAGAGAACTGGAAATAAATGAAAAGTTAGTGAAGACAAGGGATGCAGGGAAATGCAAATACATGTAAAAATGCAAAATAAAGTGGTACATTAAAAGATTCACAGACAAGCAAAACTAACTACAGAATACACCTTTTTCCAGACTGTAATGGTGGTATTTGGTATTTTCTTGTCTTCCACTCTCAGAAGTGACTATAGGTAAAACAACTTTCTGTTCTAATTATTTAAAGTTTGTAAAATCATCAAGTTTCATTTTAAGTTTAATGGATGTATGCATTTTTTTTTCCACAAAGGGTCCTTTTCTGCTTCTATTGCAATCATGGATTAAATTCTCAAATAGAAAATCCTGTTGTGAGACTGAGACTTAGAAAAAGAGTAGCAAATAAAGGTAAAATTAATATAATTCAAGAGTTAATATTTTTATCACTTATTCATCTATAATGGGAAAAGGGAGAAAGGCTTCATAAGAAGATAAACAAAATGAACCAAAACAAAAATTCATTATCTTGTGTTCATCTCTGTCCTCCTCCTTTTTTATGCAGTCACATAATCACAGTCCTTGAGGTGACCTTTCTCCTGTGCAGGAAAGCTGTGAATCAGAGGGAGTTTCCCAGTTGCCAGCCAGAACACTGGAAGACCACACTGCAGAGAAAAGACAGTAACTGCCTTGGAAAAGGGGTCTAAACAGCAGAGGTAGATGTGAGACACAATGTTCAATACTCCACAATCCACAGATGGACCACTGATATCATGGATTTAAAACTGGTCGCACTCAAAGAGTTGTGGTCAATGGCTCCATGTCCACATGGAGGCCAGGGACAAGAGGTGTCCTCAGGGTTCTGTGCTGGGTCCAGTGCTGTTCAACATCTTTGTCAGCGACATGGATGATGGCACTGAGGGCACCCTCAGTAAGTTTGCTGACACACTAGGCTGCGTGGTGCCCTGGACTCATTTGAGTGAAGAAATGCCATCCAGAGGGACCTTGACTGGCTTGAGAAATGGGCCAGTGCAAACTGCATGAGCTTCAACAAGTCAAAATACAAGGTCCTTCACCTGGGTCAGGCCAATCCTAGGCACAAATACGACTGTACACAGAGTAGGTTGAGAGTAGCCCTGAAGAGAAGGATTTGGGGGTGTTGACAGATGAAAAGTTCACCATGAGCTGGCAGTGCTCGTGCAGCCCAGAAGGCCAATCCATCCTGGATCTGTAGCCAGCAGGTCAAGAGAGGTGATTCTGCCCCTTTACTCTGCTCTGGTGAGACCCCACCTTGAATACTGCATCCAGTTCTGGTGTCCCCACCATGAGAGGGACATGGATCTGTTGTAGGGCATTCAGAGGAGGCCACAAGGATGATCCAGGGGCTGGAGCACCTTTGCTGTGAGGACAGGCTGCAGGAGCTGGGATTGT
>JAOEGS010002490.1:0-35562 GCA_025447755.1 Corythornis vintsioides
CACAGGCTGCCCACTGCTTGCCCACTTCCCCACTTCAGTGTGTGTCCCTCCCACATCCTCACTGCACATCTGTCCTCCTCACTGCACATCCATCTGTCCTCTTCACTGCACATCCATCTGTCCTCCTCACTGCACATCCATCCCTTCTCAACACACATCCACCCCTCCTCACTGCACATCCATCTGTCCTCCTCACTGCACATCCATCCCTTCTCAACGCACATCCGTCCCTCCTCACTGCACATCCATCTCTTCTCTCCACTGTACAGCCATCCCTCTTTCCCTCTGGTGGATGCTCCCACCTGGCTGCACATCCATCCCTCCTCCTTGCCACACATCTGTCTCTCTGCTGGAGTCCACATCCACCCCTCCTCACTGCACATCCATCTCTGCCACCTCGCTGCATGTGCCTGGCCTGACACACAGGCACGGGTTCCAGCACGAGGACCTGGCGCTGCCTGCTCCTCTCTTCACACTGTGGGGTTTAAGCTGCAGAAGCAGCTGGCAGCTGAGAGCAAATCCTGTCCCTGCATCGTCCTGCACCACGGTCACAGGAACCATGGCAGAGCCCAAAATATCCATAGCAAACAGACATCTGGAGCCGAGGCTTTTGCTCCTTAAAGCCAAGGGCAGAGGCAGAGGCAGCTGCAGCACCCAAGCAGGGACACTTGTTCCCCATGAGGGGTGCTCATGGGTGCCCACCACCCACCACGAGCCCTACCTGGAGAATAGCAAAAGCCCTAACATGACTCTGAGTTCCTCCCACCATGGTCAGGACCTTTCAGTGCAGCTCCCAAGGGGCTCAGCTGCTTGGAAGGCTGCAAACCCTGTTCACAGGGAAATGCCAGATCCCCCCTAATGATCAACCCCATGGGGGTTTGGTGGGGGGCAATGAGCAGAGGAGGCAGGGACAGAACTTTGCTGTTCCTGTGCTTCCTCACTTTGCTTCCTCTTTGGTTATGCCATTAAAAGAAAAAAGAAAAAAAAAAGCCTTTTTCTTTTACCTCATTTTTCATTAATAAGATAGGGCTGGAGGTTGGGATGGGTCTGGGAGGCAGAAGCACTAGAAAATGCAGATAATGGTTCACAATTAATAAATAATCTTATTATTATCATCAGCACTGGAACAATCGCTGGCATCATTGCAATTTTATTACTGCTATTATTTTTATTAACATCTGCAACTAAAACATCCACGGTAATAGTCACCACCATCATCATCATCATCCAATTTGGGCTTGCTTCCTCTGTCTGTGGGGTTTTAAGCCTGACCATAATTGGTAGATTTTCCTCCTGCCCTCCCTCGCTGGCAGTTTTTGCACCATCCCTTCCCCACACAGATGGGCATCACCCCAGGTCCTCCCAGATACACTGCCAAGGCTGGGAGAAAGGAGCCTGGTGGAAGGACAGCAACTGCCCAGCCTCACTGATACCCCACCGAGATGGGGTGGGCAGGAGCTTTGATTTGGTGTGGTTCCAGAAACATCTTTGAGGGTTTGGAAAATAATGCAAAGAAGCAAAATATCAATTATTGATGGAGTGCTGTTGGCATCAGAGAGGAAGTGGAAGAGGTTGGAGGTGGAGGCAGACAAATTGTCCCCAAGGGCTGCAGAGCTAACAGGGGGACATGGAGCAGGCTTCTCCAGGGAGAAATGATGCCTTATGATGGGATGCTCCAGAAGATGTTGCAGTCAAAGATTCTCAGGCTGGGGATGAGATAGTGAGGCCACGATCTGCTCCCCAAGCCCTCACCTCAAGGACATTACCCATCCCCCTTTCCCTTTGCTCATCATTCCCAAACTAGATTCCACTTCTTCTGCCACATCTTGTTATGGCCAGACCTCTGTATCCCTCTCCACTGCAGCCAAGGGAGCTCAGCTCAGCCCAGGACCTGCTCTTTAGGTGTCAAAGCCCCTGTGTCCATCTGACATATCAGGACACATCTGAAAACAAACAGATACCAGTAGAGTAATTGAATTTCTATTGATTTGACTTTTGTCTTGATTTTGACTTTGGTCTGTCCCCCGAGATAGAGGAGGCTCAACTCCTAGATCTCCAACCCACGGGTCAATCCAAATCTAATACTCACAGAACATCTCTTCTTGTTTTGGCTGACAAAGCTTCAAGGCTTCCAGGTCTAGTTAGAATAAAATATGTTGGAGGGTTTTTTTGTTTGTTTTTTTTGTTTGTTTGTTTGTTTTGTTGGTTTTTTTTCATTATTTCTTTGCATATCTTTTTTGTTCAGAAAATGCTTGTAGTTGCCCAGCCAGCTCCAAGATGCAGCTTCACTGGTCCTTCCTCTGGTAGGGTTTATTGCAGTGCAATTCCTGGGGAATTAATTCACTAATGAAGGCAGGCCATTGCTAATGAAATGAAGCTGGAGCCAACGTGGTAGGAGGAAAGGAGGCCAAGCTGACATGAAGCTCATCTGCATTATGAACACAGCAAGGAAAACCAGCCAGAGCATGTCCTGATCTAATTGAAAATCTCTGGACAAAAGTGCTTTGATCTCAGATGATTTTGGTTTCTTTTTTCCTTTTTCTTTTTTTCTTTTTTCCCTGCCTGGATCTTTGTTTCAGATCTTTCAGCATCCTGGAGTCCACTGGGTGGGAAAACTCAGCTATTGGTGTTCGAAGCTGCTCAGAAACTTGAAGCTGAGAAATGTGAAGTGATTCCTGGAAGGGCAACTTCAACCATGGCTCAGGGATGAGACAAGGAGGTCCCTGGGCACCCACACAAAGTGGGAAGTGCTGCAAGAAGGGACACTGTGTGACAGAGGACCCCTGATCATGGCTCCTTTGTGACCTCTAACCCTGGACATGAAAACTTCATTCCCTCTTTAGTGTCTTGTTTTGGCAGTTTCCCCCCTTCCCTTCAGATCTCTTTTGGGTTTCATTTAGGTAAAACTCTAAATTCAAGGTTATAAAGAATTTGGAGGTATAGTGAAGTGTCTAAAAAGTTCTCCACCACTACAACAAGATGGCACCAAACCATGAGATGTCCCTTCCCACCCAAACCAGTCTACAGTTCTAAGTTCTTTGTGGTCCAGTCTGTGTTTTCTGTCCTAAAATGGTAGCTTTCTACATAGGAATTGTTCTGCCACAAGTGTCTGCAAAGCACAAGTGACTGTGTCTGGGTGAAGCAGCTGGCAAGTCCATCAAATGTTCCTAACTCTTTTTATTAGTCAGTAATTATTTAATGGATAAAGGCGATGGTGATTATAAGGTTTATGAGAACTAATCCATCCTGCCAAAATTGACTGGTCCCCACACACCAAGACACTGTGTCCCCAGGGCCTCATTTAGTGGTGGGTGAAGATGGAGCTGGTCGTAGCTCCAGCAAATGGCAAAAAGACAAAAAAAAAAAAGACAGAAAAACGAGGTTTTGTGCTGTGAGCTTTGTCAGAGAAGGTTGTGCAGGGACCATTTTCAGTCCTCCTGGACCCATTCTGGGGAGATACTGCTGCCTTGGTGTGGATTCAGCCTTCCTTGACACATCTGGAATTCCCAAGGACTCCAGACTGATGTGGGCACATCTAAAACCATCCCTAGGGAGACCAACAGCCCCACAGGAAGCAGGGCAAATAAGGTAGAAAAGGGGTTCTATGGGCTAAAACTCCTGGGAATGGGGAATGATGCTTCTGCAGGGCAGCCAGGCTGTGCCAGGGTATCTGCACCCCAGACTGGCAGTAAAAAACCGTGAGAGGCCATCAGGGATGTCCACCCAGTGGGTGGCTACAAGGGTGGGAAGAGGTGTCCTCCCACTGGTTCCACTAGTCCACAGCATGGACCCAGATGCCAGAAACATCATCCCCTCTGCTCTGCTGCTCTCTTGATACCATCAGCCCAGGAAGGACCAAGCCTCAGAGCACACAGAATCATCACAGAATCACAGAAGAGTGATAGGAGTTGGAAGGGATGTTGGAAGATCACCGAGTCCAACTCTCCTACCAGAGCAGGATCACCTGCCAGAGCAGGATCAGGTCACACAGGAACACGCCCAGGTGGGTTTTGAATGTCTCCAGAGAAAGAGAGTCCACAACCTCCCTGGGCAGCCTGTTCCAGCGTCTGTCACCCATCTGACACACATCTGCCACCATTCTGTCACACATCATGGCTCAGCCCACCTGGAACTTGGCATCTTCCATGAGAAAGCATGTCCCATGGGGCAGCATCACCCACAGCCTCATTAGACTGTTTAAGGGCTTCTTTCCCTTCTGGGAAACCATAAACCTGCCATACGTTGCGTTCCAGCTAGAGGACTGAGTTAAATCTTTGCCTGCTGAGGCAAAGAGACTTGTCTTATCATAGCTGTGATCTCTGAGATGTTAGAAGCAGCCACAACATCACACCAGACTGGATGAGTTCACTGCCAAGCAGTTATACACCCCTCCTGGGGCAGCTCCTGGCTTCGATGGGGAAATAGCTGCTGGCTGGATCTCTGCAGCCCGCGCTGTCTGGGTCGCCTGTGCTGCTGGACTCCCTGGGCTCTGGTGATGAATCACAACCCATCTTTGGGAATAAACCACAGGGCTTCCAGTAACTGCAGAGCTTCTTTCAGATCATTTGCCTGGTAGTTCACATCTCAAGTAACTGCAGAGCTTCCTTCAGATCACTTGCCCAGTTGTTCTCATCTCAGGCGGTGGGATGTGAGTAACCCCCACACAGCGGCTGCACTGTGGACCGGTGCTGGTGGCTTCTGCTTGAGCATCCCAGTGGCTTCCACTGCTGCGAGGGGTTAAAGGAGCATGGGAGGGCTGGAGGTCACAGGGAGGGAGGATGGAAAGCATGAGGACCTTGCACATGTCCCTCCCCTTCAGGGTCTGCCCTGGGTGTGGAGGAGACACTGCTGATGCCCAAAGAAGGCAAAGGAGTGAGTGTCATCTGCCATTGCTCAGTGAGAAAGGCAATTTTTCTCCCATCCCTCCATCAGCATCCTTCACCCCACAGCATCCTTCACGCCGCAGCAAGCATAAATCCTCTGTGCACATCAGATTAACCTTATTTTCAAATTAGGCTTGGTTTACAGCCTGTGGCTGTATCCTGACACCTTCAAGTGCAAGGTCTACTCCCCTAGTGCTCAGCCCCCATCATCCCAAATATGGGTGGGGGTTGAGCAGAGGACTGGGGACACCCAGGACATCTGAAGCCTGATGAAAACATCTTTACTTTGTGCCTATCAGGCAGTGCTGGCCTCTAACTCCAGGTAGACCCTTCATGCCCCAAAAGGAGCCATGAGACCATGCTGTGGGCAGCACCAAGTGCATCCAAGAGTGTTGAGTATCTGCACTGGGGTGTCCATGCTCTGGATGTGCCACCCTCCTGCTCCTACGTGACAGTCCTGAGGGTGCACCCCAGACCCCCTGGTCAATGGGGTGCAACTTATACTGAGCCACAGATCTGTGCCCAGGCAACTCCAGATCTCCCTCCCAGCTCCACCATGGGTGGTCACAGCCCTCCAGGACTCTCCTGAATCACTGACTTCCCCTTCCAGGAACCTGAGGTAGGTGGGAGGGAAATGATTTAACACTATTGGCAGTGGTGGCAAAATCATGAAATGAGCTGCAGAATCTCAGAGCTGGGGAAAAAAGTGTTGTTCTTGTCTTTTGGCTCCTGGTTTCAGGCAGCAGCATTTTTGAGCATTTATCTGCAATGCAAAGCATGAGAAGTGATGCTTTAAAAGGGAAAAGAAACTGAAGTTGAGATTCTTCCATAGCACCAGAACTTTGGGAATTAGGACACACAGAGAGGAACAGCCCAGTCTCTAAGAGACGGGGGTGAAATGATGAAAGCTGGCTGCATTGTGATGGACTTGTTTTCTGTGTTACCCCCATGCAATGAATTTACTGGACATTTTTAGTGTCTAATCAGGTTTGTTGTCAAAACCAGAAAGGTGGTGTGTGAACATCTCCTTGGTAAGGAGTATGGGTCTCAGTCTGAGGACAGGTCCTGCACGTCACCATCACATGCCTCTTCTACAGTGGGAGCAGCAACCCCACCTCCAGCTGAAGACAGTTTCTGCAGGGCAAGAAGGTGTCAGAAGGAGCCACTCAAACCCCATGTGATTCCCTCCCTGGGCAGTGTGTTGGAGGGCTTTCTCACCCAGCATCATGGTGGCAATGTGCTTGGCCAGGAGTCTCAGGACCTCTGTCCTCTCCACATCTGACCATCACCTTGTGGATCTGGTCACCTCAAAGGCTCTTCCGCATCAGTCCTGCCCCTGCTGTGGTGATTAAGAGGGAGGTGATTGCCCAGGCCTGGCTCAGCAGCTGACCCCGTGTGTCTTTGCGTGCCACTGTGTGATTAGAGAAATCGGGGAGATGTATGCACAGAGTCCAGAGAAGGGATCAAAGGCAGCTTTGGCTGCTTTCTGTGTAAATCCAGCATTTTGCTGCCCAAAAGTGGTGCTTTTTTCAGTTACTGTTTGTATCATAGTGGAATTTTTCTGGGCATTGCAGATTTTTGCTCTTTATGCAGAAGAACCTCTTCGAAATGAGGACTCAAAGTCAGCCCTCAAAACGGAGAAGGGAGGGGGAAGAGGGGGGGATGAGGAAAGAAGACAGCTCTAAGAGCCACTTAAAATGCCAAATCTGTCAAATGTGGGCTCTATAAGAAATCGGAATGAGATGGCAGATCTAAAACGCCTGGAGTGCCTGGGCTCTGAGAGCCTCTGTGGCTCATATTCCATCCCACAAAACGCTGCGGCTCTCAGAGAGCTGTCCAGGCAAGGAGGAAGATGCCAGCTGAGGAAGTACCTGCTGCCATCTGCGCAGCACCAGGGCAGGTTGCCCAGTGCCACCGTCCTTCCCAGCCTGTCACCACCGCGCTCTGCGAGCGCTGCCAAATCAGAGGGCCAGTGGGTACCCAGAGGAGAGCAGCAACCAGGAGCAGCCATTAAATGGCAGGATCAGGGATCCCACCCAGAAGGGAAATACGAGGGGGTCTTGAGACCCCACTGTTGATGCCTCGTCTGCATTCAGCAGGACATGGAGCTCTGCTCCCTGGGTAAATGGGAGGCAGGAAACTGGAGATAACATCTCCCATTAAGAGGCATTAAGTCAGCCCCGAAGCAAGGCTGAGGTGGGTCTTTATCTCTTCAATGCAGAAGGACTCTTCAGAAAAAGATGCATCCTAAATTACATCTGGAACAAGAGATTAGTATCAGCTGCCTTTTAATTTCTTGTTTTTCACACTTCTGCTTGCTAACCCGGTTCCTGATTTTGCAGTCAACAACAGAACTCCCCAGTTTCTCAGGCTACAACTTGTTGTTGCTGTCCAGGATCCTCAGCACAATTTATCGCTGAGAAGGGAACATTTCCCTCCTTGTGCCTAGCCCAGTTAAAAAATTAGTACATTCAAGCCTGAAAACTGGCTGGAGGCTCACAAAAATGAGGGAGGCTGTTTTCTCCACCCAGTGTCTATTAGGACATAGGAGTGCCAAGGAGATCTACTGCTTCTAAACCTCTGAGGACACAGTAACCCAAAACAACCAGTTCAGCATCTTCTGTCCAGTGCATAGTTCCCCTGATTAAAAGATCGATTTCAAATGCAAAAACCAGATGGATTCATTTTCTTTTTTTTTTTCTTTTCCTTTCTTCTTTGTTGTTCTTGTTTGTTTTTGTGGTTTGGGTTTGGGTTTTTTTTGCTAATGAGTTGCCTATAGCTACTTTCACTTAGTGAAAATAATTTTGCAGATGCCATTTTGCACTAGAGTTGGCTTTCAACTTCTGTCCAGACACAACAAACTCGAGTAAAACCTGTTTTATCCACCCTGCCACCACACCATGAGCACGGAAGAAGTGAGGATCAATCTTCCCTCTCTGCGGACAATCGATCTTTTGCCAGAAAGACAAATAAAAAGTGCAAATTCAAAGCAAACCTGAAGTTCGTTATTTAATCTCTCTTTCCTCTTTCAGATTGACAAGATTATTTATTCCCTTGGAGGAAAACTGATTGACCTTGTCACCTGGGAGGAAGCAGCTCAGTATTTCCATCAGGATGATGGGGAGCAAGAGCTAAGACCCATGACCAAGAATTGCAGCAAAATGCATCAACTGGGCATAAATAACACCCTACACATCTTCCTAATTACTCTGGCAGTTAAAGCCAGGCCAGAAGCAATGGGCAGACACAGCTCGGGTCTGCCCGGGCAGCCTGGCTGGTGCTGGGCAGGGAGAAGACACGTGGACCAGGCAGGATCAAGCCCTTCCCCAGCACAAGGGCTGTGAAACCTGTGAAGGAACCGTGATCCCCCTTCCCTGGTGCACAGGCTGTTGCAAGAAGGTCCCCAGCCTGCTGGAGATGGAGATGCTTTGCTGTGGTTGGTCCCGTGACACCTTGTGTCAGGAGATGGCCTTATGGAAGGTGGCCATGAGTGTCGTGGGAGTGGGTATGAAAGCAGAACAGGGAAGACATCCTGGGGTGGATTAGAAAATATGTGGTCAGTAGGTGAAAGAGAAGTTCTCCTGCCCCTCTGCTCTGCCCTGCTGAGGCCACATCTGGAGTGTTGTGTCCAGTGCTGGTCACTTCAGTTCCAGAGGGACAGGGAACTGCTGGAGAGCAGTGCAGAGCCCAGAGGGAGGGGAACATCTCCCTGCTGAGAAGGGACTGAGGGAGCTGAGGGTCCTGAGCTGGGAGAAGAGGAGACTGAGGAGGGACCTCAGGAATGGTTATAAAGATGGAAAAGGGGAGTGTCAGGAGGCTGGAGCCAGGCTCTGCTCAGGGACATCCAATGACAGGACAAGGGGCAGTGGCTGCAGCTGGAACAGGGGAGGTTCCATGGAAGCATCAGGAAACTTATTCCCAGTGAGGGTGGCAGAGCCTGGCCCAGGCTGCCCAGAATGGCTGTGGAGTCTCCTGCTCTGGAGCCTTTCCAGCCCCCCATGGATCTGTTTCTGTGTGGGCTGCCCTGAGTGCCCCTGCTCAGTTGGGGGTTGGTCTCGATGATCTCCAGAGCTCCCTCCCAACCCCCACTGTTCTGTGATTCTGTGCTGGTGCCAGAGCAGCCTGAGCTCCCTTTGAGCAAAGAGACCTTTTGGAGTCCATAAAGCAGCCACATCCCAGCAGCCCTGAACGTGGGGAACAATCCCCCTTAACCCCCTCTCTCCTGCACCCACGGGGGCTCCCTGCAGGCATTGCCATGTCCAGCTGGCCACAGGCTGTGCCCTGAGCTCTCCACCAGCCTCGACTGCTCCGTGCCAGAGGAAAGCACGTGGCTCCTTCCCGCACGTTCCGGGGTCAGCGGGTGTTGTCACTGGCGCAGGAAAGAGAAATCATTTAGTCTGTAAGTCTGTGCTAATTATGGCTGCGTCTGAGGGAGCACTTCCCAGCATTGGCCTCCCGGTGCTTTCAGGGAGTTTGTAGCATCATTCCCCCTGTGAACAGATGGGGAAACTGAGTCGCAGAGGGGGGTTCTGACAAGTCAAGTGAAGCAAGATGAACTGAGTTGAGTGTGAAAGCATCCTTGGTGCCAGGAGCTGGCATTAACCTTATTTGAAGGAGAAAATCATCCCGGTCTCCTGATTCAGGGAGAGAAGTGGCCTGGAGAAGACGCATAGACAGCCATGCCAGTGACATCCCAGCTTTCTGTGCTCTGGTTCTCCTTTGAGGAGTGATGGGAAGGTGTTACTGTCACCCCAGGATGGGTCTGGAACTGGAGCTATCACCTCCCTGCCTCTGTGTCCGTGTGGTCCTTCACGGACATCACTGGTACCCGGGGGTCTGTGTCCAGAGTACCAAGGCTGGTCTCAGGGACATGGACAAGCTGGTGAGGAAGACGAGAACAGGGCTGGGGAACAAAGAGTCTTTCTTCCTCCAGCTCCTTTTTTGTTCTTAACAACAAACTGACCAAACCACCCAAGGCTGTGGTGTCTGGTGAAGGTGTTCCCCAGATCAGTGCTCCCCAAGGAAGGGATGGGGGGGAAGGATGGAAAAAAAAGCAAGAGATGGGACAAGGGCAAACGGGGGGCTGCTGGTTCCCACTGGGCTCAGTGCAGTAAAATGCAAATCCAGATTTCACAAAACATTCCAGTGGCTGATCCTGCTCTGCACTGCCCCGTATCACCAGTAACTGTCCTTCCTCCACTTGTTCAGCCCCCATTACCCACCTGGCCCTTAGCTCACAGGCCACTGCTGCCTGTGATCTGGAGGAAGGAGGAGCTCAACTCCTTGGGGGTTATTTTATATTCTCTTGCTGATGGATCACCAGTGATGCCTCCTCAATGCCCAGGAGCACAGGCAGCCTGGTTCACCATTTCATGGGCTTGAAAGTTCAGGTCACCCTGGATGAGAAGTGTCCCAAAAGGACTGGCTCCCTGGGGCTGCTCCTCCCAGCCCATCGGCAGCCCTCACGCTGGGTTCTCCCTGGCTCCCAGCTCCTGCAGCTGGCCCTGCTGTGCCTGGTGGGATCACTCCAAGAAATCATTACTTTCTCTCCAGGATCAGCCAATGCTGTTCACATTATTTCAGCTACGCTGGCTGTCGCTTCCCCAGGCTCTGAGTTCCTGCTGTTTTCTCCAAGGGGATGAGCCTCTCAAGCTGTCCTTGTCCCTCCCAAGAGTCTCTCGCCTGTCTGCTCTCCTCCATGCTCCGTCCCACTGTCTGCAGGAGTCACTACCCCCACCAGGATTCATGCCCAGGCTTCCCTCACACCCCTATGGGCAGGACCCTGCAGGTTTTTTCCCTGTCCTCTCTCCAGCCAAGGGCTTTCTTCCAGTCCATCAGTTCCTTTCCACACTGAAATGACTCCTCTGTGTGTCATGAAGAAACTCATCTCCCAGGTCATTTCACCATGGTGCCTCCTCCACATTTCCCTCCTTTTTTCCCACCTTTGTGTGGCAGTGACCTTTCTATCTCCCCTGCCTCCGCAGCAGAATATAGACCAGCCCATACTCTGACTGTGTGAATATCAGACCCATCTCGACTCCACATCTGCTCCAACCACTCCCACCAACACATTCTTCACGCCAAGGTGCACCCCTTGGGATAAGTTGTTCTCCACTTTGTCAGGCTGATTTTTTCGATGCAGTGGCTCCATGGTACCAGTTCCTGAGCCTTTGCCCAGTCCTGCCTGCTCTGCCCAGAAGGCCCAGGGACTTGCAGGTCCCAGGCCACCCAGGTGAGTGGCTGCCATGTCCCCTTAGAACACATGTCCATGTACATTAGTCCCATATGTCTGGCTACAAGCTGCTTTGAGATGTCCTAGATGGGAGATCTTGTTTGGTCTGGCTTCACTGACTGCAAATTGCAGCTGTGGGTCTGGGGGTCCCTCCAGACTTTGAAAACAGACTCTGGTGGGTTTTGTACCAACTGTCTCCCATACAAGCTCAAGGACAAAGTCCCTTTCTGGTCAACAGAGTCAACCTGGCACTTTTAAGACACAGTAAAGCTTATTCTAACACTAGAATAAGTGACCCTGTGAGTGACTTATTTCTGCTCTGTCACCTGCTCTGACCTGTGTGGAGAGGAGGTGGGCTTCTTTCTGTAAAGATCAGGTGGTGATGACACCTCCTAGTGATGGAGTCACATTCTTCCATCCCAGGGGTGAGGGAAAACCTAGGACCCCCTATCAAAGTGCTTCTACATGTCCTGAGACAGCTCCAACCCTGATGGCTGTGGTGGCAGCACACACCATGGTGAGCTGGTCCTGACTCACTCCTGACATGCTGCCTGCAGGGCCAGGCTGGGCTGACAGGGACTGGGTGGACTGAATCAGCAGCTTTTCCTTTGGCAGAGACTCCTTCTCTAGGGTGTTTCACTTGCCTCATTGCCAGCAGCTGCACAGGGTCCTTGGAAAGCACAGGACGCCAAGCCCCAAGGTGCATCACCATCACCTCCACCAACCCAGCGCCCTTGGAAGCCACTCCAGAAAAGGGAAAATAATCTCCAAAGCACTCAGTGGTGCTGTTGGAAATGTGACAGTCTATTTGGGTGTTCTGGTTTTGGAGCTTTGCTGTTCACCCACGGGCCTGGTAGACTGTCATACTATGGACACTGAAGCATCGCTCAACTGAAGGATGTCACCTTAGTCACTGCAGACACCTCAGTGTCCCTCTCACCATGTCCTGGTGACCCTGGCTGTTGATGTTATTCACTGTTTGCTCAGTGAAGGCCTCATGGTTGTGTATTGGCTTGTACTGCCATGGGATGAATGGTCCCCAACACACCTGAATCACTGCTATGGAGGCGGCAGAGACTTGCTGGGTTCCATCCACCCATCTCCTCCTGGTTTGATGCTGTGTCCCCTGCAGGATGAATTCATGGGCAGGAGTCCCATCACTGAGGACAATGTCCCTGCGGATTTATCTCAGTCCCTTTGACTCCCTCAGTGGAAGGAGGTTCTTTGGCCGCCAATTTTAATTAAGATCAATTGCTGACAAGAGTCATTCTTGACTCCAGGCTCTGCACACCAGGGACCTGCAGCCTAGGAGGACCATTTGGCCTCCTGAATAACCCCATTTCATTGAGTTACTCCTGCACAGATCACCGTGACATGGGCTAGGACCATGGAGGAGCCTGGCTGCCGGGTGCCCTGGGCACGGTCATGACATGACACCAGCTAGTCACTGCTCAGCACATGAACATCCAGGCCAGGTTCTCCCAGAGCATCTCAGCTTCCACACCTGCTGTGCCTCAGCCTCTGTCCCTGCCTGGTGGGATCACTCTGAGCAAGCCCCAGTGCTGCTGCGTGCCTCAGTTTCCCTGTCTGCAAATATGCTACTGGTCCTCGCTGGGAACAGGCCTTCAAATTTATTAGTGATGCATTGACAGGGGTCAGTGATTTAATTATTTCACCTGAAAAAGTCAGCAGAGATGGGAGTAAAGCCCCCTGTGAAAGTATTCCCCAACTTTGGGGTGTAGCAGAAGGAGCAGCAAGAAGGAGGCTGGTTTTGCTCCACCAGCCTGCGGCACGAGGCGGGCGGACGGGAACTCTGCCGAGGGGACAGATGTCGACTCCCAGCTATCGGGGTCAGGGCAGAATGATACCCTGGGCACATTGCCCAGCATGAGCACCACTTCTCATCCCACTCAGACATACTGGAGGAGGGTTGGGATGAGATGAGGTGCTGCTGTCCCAGGTCTCTGGAGGCCATGCATCTTCCCTTGCCCTTTCAATCCAGAAAATTTGGGAATACTCACAAAGACCAGTAAGTGCAGAGCATCCCTCTGCAGAATTCCACACTCATCTCCCCTTCCCGCCGTGCTACCAAGAACGGAGCATCCCACAGATCCTCACTGCACCCCAAGGCGGGGGACACCCATAGACCCCATTGTGTCCCCTGAGAGCCCAGGGGCTGGGGCTTACAGCCCAAGTTGCCTCCCTCCAGCCAGCACAGCAGCGTCTGGAGCTTTTTCGAGTGACCTGATTTTGCGTCTGTCGGGAAACGTCTCGTGGTGTTGCTGCAGCAGCTGCTCCTGCTCCCAGTGAGTCTAATCCAGACGTCCCCTCACTGAGGGAAGAGCCCTCATGGCTTTGATCTCTTGACTTCGGGCGTTCTTGGCTCAAAATTACTCTGCAGATCAGCGAGTCGTGCTGAAAACCGGCTCACCTGGGTATTTACCAGGATCACAAGACTAAAACAACCTGCTGATAAATCCCTGTTTCCAAGGCTCTGAGTATTGTGGTGATACCAGAATTGAGCTTCTGGTGCTGGACTGCCACAGCTCATCCGTGGTCCCTGGACCTGGTTTGAGCAGGGCTTGGTGTGAAGCGTTTGCTCTGACTTAGCACCCACACGCTGAGCTGGTGCAGGGTGCTGGAAACTGCGGCTTGAAAACAGCCCAGAGTCTCCAGCAAACCTCCCTGGGCTGTGATTTCTGCCTTTTGTTCTCCATCCTTGGGTCGGATCTGTCTGTTCCTTAGGAATGAAGGTCTCCATAGATCACCCTTGTTTGCTAAAAATATACCTAGCAGAGGGCAGCAAGGGAAGAAACAAAAGAGGCTGCTGCAAAAACTTGACAGTCCCAAAAATTTATCTGGTTTATGAAAAATGGGAGCGTTTCCCTTGGCAATTCAACCTGCTTTCACAGGGGCAGGGCCTGCAAGGGTGGATGGTGTCTTTTTGTTGACTAATGGAGGTTAAAAGAGACTTAGATGAGCTCCTGAGCACAAGATCCCCCCTGCAGCTCTCCGAGCTCACGCTCCTGGCTCTGAGTCACCTGGATGCTTTAAAAATCTTTCCTCCAAATTTAAAAATAAACTTTGGAAGAGCTTGGTTTGGTTTATTCACTTGCCTGGTGGGACAGGATCACTCACCATTGCCCTCATTATCTGCTGGTTTGACCAGTCTGGGTAGAGACACCTCCAGTCACCTTTACCTCCCTGGGGACACATGAAACCCATCACTTGTCCAGCAAATTGTCCACAGATGGAGCATACATTTCCTTTTCTATATTTTATCCCATTGCTCTGGGTTGAAACCATTGTGCCACCCTGAACAGTTGCTTCTGTGGTTTGATACCTGCACCCCCCTCAGTGGGAACCACCCCCATGGGAGCAGCTTCCATAGGCCCTGAGGCTACCATGCACCTCACCCTGATCTGAAACCTCCCCACCTCCAACCTGGACACATCTGCTGGGTCTCAGAGCCCAAGTGTCCAGGAAGGTTTCCTGGCACTTAGCATTGGGAGTGCTGGGAAGATGTCCCATGGTCCCTTAGGTGCTTTGGTGCTTGGGAATTTGGGTCAAAGCAAGGTGTCATCCTGATGTCCTTCTCATCCCTACATCCTCCTCATCCCCCCTCCCATGGCAGCAGAGTGCCTGGCTGAGAACTCGCGACAGAAGAAAGTGGGGAAAACCATCCCAAATGTGTGCCCTGCTCCACGACCCAGATGGCTGAGGGTGATGAGACTTCTTAGGCTTCCTTGTGACCCAGCCCCAGCTGGCCCCATGCCTGCAGCCCTTGGCAGGCCTGGAGAGAAGGGGAAAGAGCACTGCAAACCCAGCAAGAGCCTGAGTGCAGGCAGGAGCCTGAAAAACAGTGGAGCCGAAGTGGGGAACCTTCCCTCTTCCACTGCTGGGTCCAACCAAGAGCTTGTAGGCTACCTGCAAGTCCTCCTCATCTGCAGGCTTGCAGGCACTGCAGTCCAGGGCTGAGGGATGCTCCTGCCATCCCTGAACTGTTTTATCTCATAAAGCTCAGGACAGGGCACTTCTGAGCCATCAGTGAATGGCTGCACTATCCACAGAGCCACCCACAGTCCCTGCTCAATCCCGGGCACTGCCCCCGCTGCACTCCAGACTCCCACCCCCCCATTTCCTAGGAATTTCCAGCCTAATTTGGTCTAATATCTGTGGCTTTGCAGCCTCTCATGTGCATTCAAACCCTTCAGCAATACAAAATGCAGCTCACCCTGGTGGGATGCTCCTTGGGGTGCTGCAGGGTGGGAAGGGCAGGGTTGAGGCATCCTGATACCAGGACCCAGGCAAAGAGGGTGGAGGTCCCTGCTGTGGAGTGAGAGACCCCACGTACAAAGGCTCTCACTACCAGCGTGTCTCTCCAGTTTTTTATCTTCCTGACACATTTCAAAGTGTTTGAGGAAACACTTGGTCTAAGCAAAGCGGACAAGGTGAGGAGCCCCAAGGACATGCCAAGACATGGAGCACAAAAGGTTTTAGGAGCACAAGAGGTTTAGGGTCAACACAAGGAAAAACATTTTCCCAGTGAGGATGCCAGAGCCTGGCAGGGGCTGCCCAGGGAGGTTGTGGAGTCTCCTGCTCTGGAGACATTCCAGGCTCACCTGGATCTGTTCCTGGGTGACCTGGTCTGGGTGCCCCTGCTCTGGCAGGGGGGTTGGACTAGATGGTCTTCTAGGTCCCTTCCAACCCCTAACATTCTATGATTCTATGATTCTAACACAGGACCAGGCTACATTCAGCATCCATGGCCGAGGGCCTGTGGTTCCACTCCTTCTGCCACAGTCCTCTCCCAAAAGCCCACTGCAGCATCTCCGAGCAGAGACAGGAGCCCCTGAGTCAGCAGAGGCTGGCGCCAAAGGAGCTACATCCCCCCATAAACATCCCTCCAGCACTGACCCCTCCAGCATCCTGCCCCCGGCCGCCGCTGCGGGGATGCTGAGGGGCCGGTTCCTGCCGGACGCCCCTGGCCGGCTGCTTCCCCTCCCTTTGAACTCGTTTCATCTTCCTCGAGTTCGATGGCGAGAGGGAAGTTTGGGCTGGGCTGAGGGACCCTGCTGTGCCCGGCTGGGAGGACAACAGGACGAGGGTCCTGCCTGTGCTGCCGGGTGGGGAGGAAGGATGCGGGAGGGAAGACGTGAGCTTTTCCACCAGAATGAAGGCAGCAAACCTATTGGAGGTGGTTCCAGCTGGTTGGAGTGGTTCCTGTGGAGGCTGGGGAGTGTGGCACCCTCTGCTCCAGCCTGCTCCAGCTGAGCGATGCTCTTGCATGCCTCTGTAGTCAAGAAGGCTTCTTGAGAGGAGGCAGCATCGTTCAGACCCCAGCAGCCAGGAGGGGTGCTACCCAGGGGTTTTGAGGGATATCCTGGCCCCCCGACTGTGCTGTGTGCTGGGTTTACCTTCCAGAGCTGGAGGAAGGAGTTGTCAACTCAAAACCACGCAAGACACCTCTCCATCCCACAAAAGCTGCCTCCACCTTGCATAAGTGACCCAGGTTCCTGTGTTTCTGTGTCCATGGGAGCGAGATGGAGCATTGGATGCTGCTTGGGCATCTCCTGCTGTCATCCCAAATACCTCAGGGTACTGTTTGCTCAAGGGATGTTTGTCACAATGCTCCTGACCTGCCCCCAGTGCTCACTCGCTGGCCGGGTGCAGGGGCAGCGGACGGGTCCATGTGTTTGCTGCAAGAAGGAGCAAACCTGTAGGTTGTCCCCCAAAGCTCAAAGCCCCCAGTGCTGGGGTGTGCATGGGTAGCCAGGAACTGGAGCCAGGCTGTGATGCACCCTGTCCCTCCCTCCTTGCCAAGCTGCACTGCCAGTCCCAGCTCTGCCTAATTAAATAGAAAGCCTGGAAACTCCAGTGGTGAATTTGCTTCTCCTGCAGACAACTCTTCCCAGCCAACAGTCCTATTGGCTTCTTATCCCAACCAATCAGTATGTGAAGGGATGTGGAAATCCTTGCACACCCTGTAATGGACCTCAAAATGCAAGTGGTGACTCGCTGGGGACCCCCAGAGAGGAGGTGGCATTTGCAGGGTGGTTGGCACAAGGACGGAGCAGGGATCCATGGAGCCTCTCTCCTCACTGCTCCTGGCCCCTGTTGGCTGCCTCAGTGAAATGTGTTTCCCTTCCCCACTGTCCCCTCTCCCTGAGCCTTGGCAGAGCCAGAGCTGCCCATGAGTGGGTAGCAGGGCTAGAGCTGTGGTGGGTCCCCACGCACACAGCCCTTGGCCATGCCAGGCCATGTGTGGGTCACGTTGAGGAGCATCCACCCCATGCCAGTTTATCTGGGGACTTTCTTTGGCACAGGAATGGGCTGCACCTGTCTGCTGACCCTGTCCCCTCCATGACTACTGCACATGCCAGAGGGGACAACCCTGCTCTGTGTCCTGGCTGCCAAGGCAGAGATCTCCCCACATCACCCCCCACCTGCCTGCAATTCTCCATTGCTGCCCAGGACGGGATGCCAACACTGCCTGCAGACCTCCCTGAGGTGTCCCAGGCACGAGTGGCCACACGGGTCTCATGGAGATCCATGTCCTGCCAAGGTGTTGCAGGTTCCCAGCATCGATTTGTGCACCAGTGGGATGGCTGTTGCAGTGAGGAACGACACCATGAAGCTGTGATTCGAGCTGTCACTGATGTAAAAAACATTTCCAGTATCACCTTTTAGCATCTAGCAACAGGCTGGGACCAACTTGAGGTGTTCCAGATTCAAGGGAGTATTTTTAATGCTTGTTTTCTTGTCCTCTTTGGGATCTGCTTTTGCTGCTGCTGTGTCTAGGGCACAAAAATCACTGCACAAATCTGCACAAAGTCACCTGAAATCACTGTGTTTGCCAGCTGCCAGGAGTTCACACCAGGGACAGGAGGAAATACTGAGGCGAACAGCAGAGCTGGCGAAGCCAAACTCTTTTTGTTCAGACGACGAAGCCTTTCTGTATTAAAGTAGGCAACAAAAAGTCAGAGGAAAACCTCATGATGCTGAGCACTCAGGCAGAGAACAGGATGACAATATTCATGATGTCGCATGAGAAAAACCCACCCGAGCTACACAGAGCACAGGGGACTCCAACTGAACATCTCACCTGGGAAAGCTCCTGCTCACAGGGCAGAAACCTCCCCGAAAAGGGCCCTTTGGATGCTCAGAGGCAGCAAGGGAGGTAAAAAGGGTTTGTTAGCAAATCACTGATGAGAGCTAGACAGCGTTGCTATGTATAAAGCTGCAGCACTCCCACACATGAACCCATCCCCACCACACAGGGGATGCAGGAGGACCAAAAAAGCATTGAGAGCAATGACAGGGTGAGAATCACTCTGCTTACACCGACGGGCTGGAAGAGGAGGATTTTTCAGGCTGGGCAAAAAAAATCTCACACTCAGAGGAAGTTGGGAACAGCCTGGCAATGGTGTGTGGCAGGGAGAGAGTGGGCAATGACTGTGAGTTTTTCCTGTGCCCCTCCTGGCTCTGTCTTACGCTCCTTCACTGAGCAGCCTCTGCTGGCCAACAGCTGCAGGAAAAACTCAAAAGCAACAGATCTCTGGCCTGATCCAGTGGATCTGGAGACACTGAGCACTCTGAGCAGTCAGTCGATCCCCAATGCAGGTGTCTCCTGTCCCTGTCTCCCTGTTCAGGAAGGCGATTCCTGCCCTGGGAAGGGTCCTACAATCAGTGGGGTCTGGGCAGCACCTCACTCAAGGGTGTTGGATCCTTTTGGGGTGGTCTTTGTGCTGAAGAAGGGTTGTGAACTCCTCCAGCAAATGGGCTGGAGCCCATGTCTGAACTACAGATGTGTCAGCGGGGTGACACAAACTGGGTGTGTGTTCAGCCACCCTGCCTGGGATGAGTTTTCCAGCAAAGCTCCAAGCAGCAGGAGGCTTCCCAGACCTGACAAGTCCAGCAAACTTGTCCCTGCAGCCCAGGCATGTCCTCCAAGAGAAAGGGGACCAACAATAGTAAGTGGGCTGAGCTGGGACACTCAGGCTGCAGCTGAGTATCACTGATGCTGAGTATCACATCTCCTTCCAGCCCTGCTGATCTCCCTGGTCCCTCTGCCTCCCCCCAGTCCCAGGACCTGCAGTTCCTCAACAGGGATGGAGCTGACCATGAGCAGTTAAATATCTCCTCCCGGAGCAGCAGAGTTCAAATACAGTTTGTCTCTCTAATTTATGCCCCACAGTATTTGCTGTGGGATCGGTTTTCACAACAGGTATAGATAATAAGGGGAAAAACAGGGAGAGGAATCACTGGTGGGGCAGACCCATAAACAGGGGTTTCTCCTGGGTGAGCCTGCCCCATGAAAAGTCCAGGGCCATCACCTCTAGTCTCTCAAAAGCCCAAAGCCCTGAGCAAACTGGGTATCACCCCCGGCTCCCGGGCTCCCCATGGCAAGGGAAAACCTGGGCTGAAGACAAATCTCTCTTTTACACTCTCTAAAGCACACCACAGGGTGCTCTCATGTAGGGTGGGACACACTTTGTCCCAGCCCAGAAGACCCTAAGAAGGGCTGCTTTGAACTCCCGAGCAAAGCTGCCAGAGGCTCCGGGACCCCCCCCCAGCACAGCCTGCCCTGATTGCTGCTGCAGCCAGATGTGCCCTGGTGCCTCCAGCTGGAGGAAGACCTTTCTCCCAGTGCTTCTCCAAGAGTCTGGGGCACCTTTGCTCCCTTTTAACCCCTGCAGCAGCCACCGCAGAGCCCATCCCAACGTGTTTTCCTACCTGACTGGGATCTTCACCCGCAGGTATCGGTCCACGGCGATGGCCAGGAGCGCCAGGATGGAACTCTCGGTGAGGATGAGGACGGGACAGGCCACCATGAGGCAGCTGTAAAACTCTGTCTGCGGGCCGATGTTGATGATGATGGCCAGGGGGATGACCAGGGCCCCCACGGCCACGTCAGCCACAGCCAGCGAGACGATGAAGCAGAAAGTGGCATCCCGCAGAGCCTGGTTCATCTTCACCGCCCAAATGACCAGGATATTCCCCGGCACGGACACCAGAGCGATGAGGACTTCGATGGAGATATAAGCAACCTGGAAGGCTGAGACGGAGTGTGCCATGATGCTCCTCTCCCCTCCCAGCCCGCGCTGGGGTCCCTCGGTCACCTGCAAACGCACGGGGAGGGAGTGAGAACTGGCACCGGGAGCTGAGCTGCGAGACGGGATGGAGCCTGTGCGGGGGGAGGGGGGGGAAACCCACCCCTCTCCCGTCTGTGCCGTCCCCTGGGGCTCCGGCCACCCCTCCCCCGTCGCGGGGTTCATCCTGCACCCACCTCCATCCCGCTTCGCACCCTCTCCCGGAGCTGCGGGGCTGGCGAGAGCCGCCGGCCAGCCCCGGGGAGAGCGGCGGAGCCCCCCAGCCCCTCGGGGCCGTCCCGGGGCCGTCTGCCGGAGCCCCTCAAGGCCGATGCTGCCGGAGCGGAGCTGTTGTTGCTCCCCCCCCCGCCACTCCTCCTCCCCCAGCAACCCCGCCCGGCTTCCTCCCGCCCGGCCCCGCCCGGTCCCAACCCACCTCACCTTGTCCTGCAAACCAAGGGCTTGTTTCGGGGGTGTCCTCACCTCAATTTAGCACGAGCTCTTCACCCGCAGGGTAACGCGGGAGGCATGCTGGGGCGGGGGTGGGGGTGCGCGGAGGGATGCTCGGGGTGCTGGGTACCGGGATCGCCGCGGCGAGCGGGGCTGAGCTCAGCCCCCGGTACTCGGCACCGTTCGGCTCCCGCAGGCTCTGCCAGCTCCCAACCGGAGCTGGAGCATCACATGGTGCAGCTCTTCCAGCCGTTTAAAGAGCGACTGACCCGATTTGGGGCTCGCCGAGCCCGGGAAGGACCGGGGGAGGGTGGGTGGTGCGGGGGTGGCAGAGCCGGGAGGGTGAGCGGGCTGGGCGGGTGGGAGAAGCCGGCAGCGGGGGGAGCAGAGAAACCAGGGCCAACCTCAACACCCCCGGCACGGCTCTGAACCCGGTTTTAGCACCAAGAACCGGGTTTTGAGGATCCGGTGAGGGGAGGCGAGAACGATGGCAGAGCCTGAGCTCGGTTGGACCCAGCGCGTCACCCTGGCACGGAGCAGCCACTGGCCCGGGCTCAGCCCCAGGACAGGGCCAGCACCCCAGGCCAACCCTGAACCAGCCCGAATTGATGAGGTGCTCATCTGGGTTCTGGCTGACAACGTCTCACCCAAAAATCACTGCCGGGGTGGGCTGAGGATGAGCCCCAAGCACCATCATCCTCTGAACGGCAGCCCTGGTTAGGGCTGCACCCCATGCTGGGGAAAAGGGGAGGTCCCTTGCACGGGGAGGGGGTGTCGGTGGCAGTCGGGGCTGCTGGGGTAGGGACAGTGTCTTTGGAGAAGCGGTGGCCCCAGACTGGTTGTAAAAATGGCCACACACAAAGTTTCCACCCTGGGCTGGACAGTGCAGAGGCAACGAGTGTGGGGGATCGATCTGCTTGTGGAGCTGAACCAGCTAAGCCCTCCAGGATGCCCCCCCTCAAAGGGTGGACTGGTCACTTGCAAAGCTCATCCCGCATAAGTTGCTTCTCAGGAGCGAGTCTGGTTTATGCCAGTGCTGCAGGGACCAGGACCAGCTACAACTGCAGATCTGGGGCACAGGGACTATCCCAAACCCCATCTGCGCCTCTCCCCATCCTTTCTCCTGCCTCTGGTGAGACATGGGGCTGGAGCTGTCCCCTCCTGCTCTGCTCTGCTCTGCTCTGCTCTGCTCTCAGTGAGCACTGTCCCTTGGGGCTGACCCTCAAACCTCTCCTCCATCAGAGCCTGCACACCCCAAGGGATGGGAACAGCTGTGGGACCATCACAAAACCAGTGCTGACCTTCTCTGTCAGCTAGTGACCTGTGGGCTTCTCCCTCCACTCCTTGGCCAAGTGGTCAGCACAGGGGTGGGGGGTTCAAGCACGCAGGGGCCATCCTGGGACTGGAAATATGCCACCTCCAGCCATCGGTCTGTGGCAGCAGCAGGGCGAGGTGAGTTTATTTGGCTTTGAATGATCTGTTTGCTCTTCAGAGAGACAAATAAATGGAGGATGGTGGGGTCGTGTAAGCACCATGTTATTTCCGGGAGGTGTTCACCTTGCAGCACATCTCAAGTCCCCTCCAGCTCAGGGAGAAAGATGTTACCCCACTATAGGGCTGAGACCTAAAGCCAGGAGCAACACATGTGGCAGAGGGGATGCTCAGGCAGGGTACCAGGAATGGAAAAGGCATCCCCAGAGGATCCTGAAACCCCTCACCCATCAGCTACCTTGGGTGAGTGTCCTTGCAATCAGCCTCTGGTTGGGAGCAGGGCAGGAAAACTGGCAGGTTCATTCGGGAGTGCAATGCGGAAGCGAGCGCAGGCAGGGCCAGACCTAATTGTATGCAAATCTCCCAAACAGGGAGATTAAAAGCCACTCCTTTTCCTTAGTGGATTTGCAGTTGGTTCTCCCTCCCTGGCCTCAGGCCCCCACGGATTGAAGTCTAGCAGCACCCCTAAAATCCATGTTACATCAAAAAATGAGCTGGCCGGTTGGGAGGCTGCTGAAGCAGGGTCGGGGATCTCCCACCAGCCTGAGCAAACTGCCCCAGGGCTTTGGGCAGGGGCTGCAAAGGTTGAACGAGCCAATGTAGTTACTGGCTGGTACAGGTGACTGTGCAGAGCCTTTTCCTGATGGGCACAACATCATCCACTCATCCTCCTGGACACCACACTAGGGTTTGTGTAGGACAAGTGTTGGAGATTGCTTAAAGACCCGTGAAAGGTACTTTTTTGAGTGAAGGTCAGGCATGCAGCAGGTTGTTTGGGCTTTCAAGGCTCTTTCTGGGGTTTGAAAGGAAAAAAATAAAGTGTCCTGAGAGCTGCAACGGGTCATGATGATGCCAAAGAAGTGTTGGATGCTGTTGCTATGGTCAAATACCCGCTGCCATCCCCGGCACAACAGGAGAACTGGGATGAAGGAGAGCAAAGGTGGGACATGGCATGTCTTTAATATTCCTGCACCAGCTTTTCCACCTCACCAGGACAGGATCAACCCCTGGCCATGGCAGGAGGGAAGGGTTGGTGGCCGGCTCTGCGCCAGCGTGATGCACCGCAGGGTTTGGCGTGTCGGGGCTGGCTGAGCCAGCCTGCCCAGCTGATGAGACCAAACCTTGGCTGAACACCTCCAGGGCTCAGCAGCAGCCAAGAAATACTTTTCAAGGACACAAGTCAGGGCATGGGTAGCTTGTTTCCACCCATCTCTACTCAGCTTTTCTCAGGCACTCCCTCCTGCCTCAGTTTACCTACACGAACAGCGGCTCTGTGCTGCCATCCCAGGTGCTCAGGGTAGGAGATGTTGAGGGTTTTTCCACCTATTCATCACGGGGAACATCCCACAGCCCTCCAGGTCATGGAAGGGGGCCTCTTGGTAACGAAAGTTAATTAGGAGCACGGCTGGTGCCAGCAGTACAGGGCTGTGCACTTGGAGGACTGACATCTCCCCGGGATATTAATTAGGACCGAGTGATCCCCTGAATGCCACAGTCCGGTGGGTCTGGACAAAATGGCACAAGGCAGAAAAAAGGAGCAAACAAAGGGAAAACCCAGAGCTTTTCCAAGGATGCCTCCACTGCATTGAGACGCTGCAGAGCGATGCTCACTGTGAAACACCAGCTCTGGGGCCACCAGGCTGTGTGTGCCAGGTGACACAGAGCCCCAGTGGGGCTTTGCTCGGGTACAGGGCTGCTCCATGGCTCCTGCTCAGCTTCTCTCCTCAACAGGACACACTGCTCCTGGGAAGCTGTTTGGGGAGCAAGGATCACTGCACTTTTTCAGGGGGATGCATCCTCTCCATCTGGGTTTCGGTGCCCTGCAGCAATGACACAGGGTAGGAAAAAGTCCCGGGAGATGATTTAAACCAGCAGGTCCCAGCGGGTGGGCAAAGGAACTGCCCTTTCCCTGGGGACTGACCCTTTCCACCATGGCATCTCAGCCCCAGGGCTCAGAGCAGCTTTCAAAGCGGGTTGGCAGAGCTGCCCATGTGCCAAAGGAGAAACTGAGTCACAGACGGTGTCTGTGGTCACTCAGCAAGTAGGTGCCAGTGGCAGGACGTGCCCTGCCCCCCCTCCTCCCCGACTAGATGTCAAGTTCATGAGGCTGCAGACTCCCACGCAGTGGCCAAAGGGGTCAAGCTCCACTCGGTGCCCTGCCAGATGCCAGCCAGCTGTTGCTCGCAGGCGGCTGGGTCACGGCCAAGCCGGGTTCCTTGGGCACAGCAGGATGCTAATGGGCTTTTGCGCTTCCCTGGCGGGGAGGAACTGCTGAAACGTCACTGGATGGAAGAGAAAACTTGTTCAAAACGCAGCGAGCTCTCTGCCAGCACCGCCCTTGGCACGGCAGCGGGGTAGGGCAGAGGTCTCGCCCCATCTCCAGCTCTGTGGCACGCAGGGGACCGCAGAGGAGTGCTGGCGTCTGCCCCCCCCCCCATCCAGCCCCTTGGCCTCTTCGCTGCTGCATCTTCCTCACCACGCACTGGGTTTATTTTAATCCCCAGGGAGCCCCGGGAGTGTTATCGAGCCAGGCTGCTGGCCAAGAGCTATTCCTGCACACTGCTTCCAGCAGGGTCGGCGGTGCAGGATGGGGTTAAACCTTTGCAGCTCTGCGAATCGGGTGAAGAGAATGGTTAAGACCCTTTGTGCCCACTCCACGGCCACCCCTTAAACAAACCCAGTGCTTTTTCAGCCTCTCTTCTTATTGGAAGCAGCCCGTGGAAAGGCAGGACGGTGCTTGCTACCTCCAGCCCCGTGGGCACCGAGCCGTGCCCAGGGAGGGAGGGGAGGCTGGTGGTGTAAGTGCTCTGAAACACCCAGCAGCGATGACAGATCTTTCTGGGGCAGAGACTCATGTGAAACAGCGACTTCCCAGGAAAGAAATGCAAACAAGCAAACAAGCAAACAAAAAAAACCTAAAACAAAACCCCCAAAAACCCAAAAGGTGAAAAAATAGAAAGGAAAAAAAAAGTAGCTTTTGTGAGTCCTGGTTTTCTGCAAGAGAAGAATGAGAGGAACCTTCTTCCTTGATAGATCTCCCAGAGCGTGTAACCGTTTTCTGGTTGATGTTTGGGGAAATATTGGTGATGAGATGAATAGCTGAGCAGGTGCTGCACCTGGAAGACCCCAGGGGCCCAGGCTACTGACCAGGGGACATGGGGTCTTACCCATTCCATGCTGCATAGGGTTGGTGGGAGATGAGGATTTGGGGGAAAGGGGAAAGCAGAGGGTGAAGGACTGGCAGGGACAGAGGGGAGCAGCTGAGGAGGACTGGGCTGGGCTGTTTCAGTGTCTCTGGGCAGAGGATGGAGAGGTTCCTCTCTGTGGGGTGCAAAGGAAAGCCCCTTCCCCATGGCTGCTGCTCCCAAAGTTTGTATTTCTCACTTTAGAGACATATCCCGTATTTCTATTTAAAAATTCTCTGCTTTCAGCTTCCAGCTGTCACTTACTGCATCTTTCTCAGCTGATTTTCTTTCTTGATTTTCAGTAACAGGGATTTGTTTCCCTGCTCAAACACTCACAGACCATTACTGCATCACCACCCTCCAACACAAAAGCTCTGCCATCCAGCCCCTGCACACAGCCTCTGGGCCCTGTGCTCTGCTGCTGTCTGAATTATCTCCTTCCAACCGATCTAAACTGATGTTTTCTTTCCAGAAATTAAGTCAGGCCAGAAGTTCAATGAGCAGGTTCATCTCTATTGTAGGAGAAGCTGTTTAAAGCCTTCCCGCATGCCTAAGCACACAGATTCCTATTGAAGACATGGAAAATTCCTCATCAGCAGAGGGGATCCGCCTCCTGCCCTGTTTCCCTTCTCCTCTTCCAGCTGGGATCCTTTCCCCCTGGCCCCAGAGCAGCACAAACATCATTGGAACCATCGGAGCACCGGTGAAAACCTCCCAGCCCTGCTCCCTGGGGGGGTGGTACTCCAGGACTGTGACGCTGCACTGGGACATGTGACATTTCGCATTGCTCAGGGCAATAGTTGACGGCCACGTTCCCACAGCTGGCTGCCCTCCTTAGGGACTGGACACCAGAAGTCTCCTGACATGAGCTTGGAGATTATCAACCTCCATGGACATGGGGGCTGCACCTCCTGCCCTTCCTCCCCTTGCTCCTATGGGTGCGGAGGATCTGGGGTGCAGAACCCAGCCTGGGGCTCAACCAGCCTCATGGTGGGAAGGCCCTGCCTGGATTTGTGCCCTGGGAGGAGGTGACTCGATGCAGCAATGCTCCAGGGACCTGCTGCTGCAGCGGGATGCTGTGTGGCTCGGGGGTTCAGAGGTGATGGAGAAGTGCTGGCCATCAGGGGAGGTTCAGTGCTGCAGAGGCTAAGGGGTGTCAGCTGGGTGGCTGCAGCTTTTTGGGTGCTGAGGTGGCTCTCTGGGCTCTGGAGGAGGCAGAGAAGGGGCAAGAAGAGATGTAGACATTACCTTGCTGGGGAAGGCTGAGAGGAGGGATGGACTGGGACAGTGCAGGGCTGAAGGGCAGAGACCTCAGACAGGCATTGTGGAGGCAGCTGCATGTGTAACCCCAACGTTCCTCTCTGCTCCCTTGGGAGCAGCCCTTTCCCATGGAAAACCCTGGCTGAAGGGATGTTTGCTGTCCCTGCCTGTCACCTCCATCCACGGTGGAGATATGGGGATGGAGCAGGACTTGTGTGTGTCAGTCCCCACCCCCTCCAGTGTCCCCATCCCTTCTGTTTTGATGCAGAGATGAAAGAGAGTGAATCCCCATCTCACACCTGCTCAGCCTTCCCAGAACATCACAGGGCACCAGGATTTGGGATGCTCTGCCCCAGCATGGCTTTAAAGGGAAGCAGGACCCATCAGAGACACCAAAGAGGCACTGGGGAAATAAAAACCACACAGATCCTCATGTCCCCTCCCGAGGACAAGGGACCTGCTCAGCCTCAGGATCAACCAAGGCTCCCAGTTTCAGCTCCCTAAATAAATGCTGCTGATAAAGCAGAAACCCAAAGGAATCCCAGTGGCCAAGTGGTTTGTTTCCCCACCAGGCACTTCACTCCCCAAATACAATTAAATCCTTGAGACCAAAGGGACCAGATGTGACACAGAGTAAGAACATCCTGCGAGGTACAGAGGACACAGCTCCTGCAGGAGAAATATAAGGAGGGGGAAAAACCCCTTGAAGCACATTCCTGTCCCTCCCAATGGGGTGAAAGGCGAGATGCTCCCCAAGAGAGACTTGAGGACAAGGGTGGCTGCCAGAGCTGAGGCCAAAACTTCCTTCCCCCAGGAGGATTTCACCTCCAGCCAAAGCCAAAAATGCAATGCAAAGGGTTTCCGGGAAGCCCCCTGCTTCCCTAGAGCCTCCCCTCCCTGGATTGGGATGTTTTGACCCCAAAGATGAACGAGGGGACTGGGAGGGGAAGGCAGGAACCGGAGGAAGCCAAACCCTGGTCGCTATTTTCAGCCCTCGGGCAGGAAAAGCACCTGCTGGGGTCATTACGCCGCGGGAAAAAACAAACCTCCAGATTTTTCTCCCCGGGGGTGGGAAATAAATAGTTGGACTCATCCCTGATGGGAGAACCTGTGCCGGGTATGAGGGAGTCACCCCCGAGGGTTTCCAGGTCATGATCCCCTCCCCAGCTCCCTGGGGCAAAGAGTTGGAGCCGCACCTCGGACCCTGCACAGGGAGGTGATGAGGTTTTCTTCCTAGTCCTTACCCCGGCTCCCCCAAAAAAGGGAGTTTAAAGGTGTCCGAGATGCTTTCTGCCTCTGTTTTGCGGTGTGGGGCTGTAAAGCCGTCCTGTTGCGGATCCCCGGGCTGCGGGTGCCCTCTCCCGGCGGCAGCACCGAACGTCGGCGGCCGGAGGCTCCCGCGTCCCCCTGACAGCGAGACCGCGGGGTCTGGACCCCCGGGACCCCCGAGTGACCCGGCCAAGGAAGGCGGGGGTGGGGGGGGTGTTATCCTCGGCCACAACCTCAGGCCGCTGAAAATGTGAGTTTCGAGGCATTTTCCTTCGTTTTATTGTCTCAGTGGTTGAGATGGGCTGGAAGAGGATCGAGCACTTCTAGTGAGTGAGGTTTGGGGAGCACCCCCAGATAACATCTACCCCCTTTCTGTTCCCTACACCAAAACCTACCGGTCACCTTCACCCCTCCCAGCCCTTCCACATCTTCCCGACTCTCATCTCCCCCGCCTAATGGTCCAGCTCCATCAGCTCGTTGGGTGCAGGAGACCCCACTGGTGGGTGGGCTGGGGAGCTTCGTGGGGTGCAGCGCTGCCTGCCCGGCCCCGGGTCTCACCTCTGTGGGGTGACCATTGGGTCCTCCAGCTACTTGACCAGTCCCGACAGCCCGTGCTGGAGTGATTGACAGCTGAGCATGTGAGTAGGAGTCGGGGTGTTATTGAGGAACAGCCACCCTCCCACCCCGTGACGCTGCTGTCCCCGTTCAGGGGGAAAACCAGACTGGGGGGGTCACCGAGCCTGGGTGATCATGGGGGTGGGCGGAGCTGGTGGCTGCCTCTCGATGGGAATTTGCGGTGAGGCCCCTCCGGAAGGGCTGGGTGCCCCTCCCTGAGGACAGGCTTGTCTGGCATCACCGCTGGCATGTCACTGCTGGCCCTTCTCCCCTTGGGAATCCCACCTCGAAGCCACAAAATCCCCACGAACCCTCCCCCTATGGCAGGCTGAGTTACCGCAGGGTGCTCTCCATGGGGAGATGTCACCCCCTCCCCATCTCAACATTTGCTGTCCTGTGGGGTGGGGCAGAAAAAATGCAAGAGTCACCAGTTTATGTCCTGAAAGCCCCATATCAGCATCACCAGCTCCTTTTTTTTTCTCTCCTACTCACCCTGATCCTGCAGCATCAACCCCTAGCTGAGCCAAGGGACTGGATGAGTCCCAACAGGAATGTGCCCACCACGGTGACAAGCTGATTGTCACCCATTCGAGACACCTGTATTGCAGCCACCCAGATGCCTCCCAGACCCCTCCATAGTCTCTGTGTGGGTCCAGGTGTCTCATCTCAGGGCTGTCCACTGCCAAGGGACACTGCTGTCCCCAGGTCCTGTCCCCGGGCCTCGAGCCATCCCCCTGGCCCAGACAGCTGTCCCTCTCGGGGGGTTGAATAGCCACCATATGTCGTTGCTGAATCCCTCGCATTCATGGGTCTTCCTCCAAACACCCACCTGTCCTCCAGCTCGCCCCAGCCAGACTCTCCCACCCCAGGGAAAACAGCCCCTTGTTGACAACTCAAATCCCATCCCCCTCCCCGGGGTCTCTCTGTGAGATGTGTGAGGACAGCCCGGCCAGTGCCACCATGCAGGGCATGAAGAAGCAGCCACTTGCGTGCCAGGGATGCCCCTGGTATGGGGGGGACTCTATAAAGGAGGGGGCACAGTGGGGTTCCTTAGCAGGGCTGCTGCTGGGTGAATCCTTCCTCCAGCTGCAATCTGGGACTGGGGGCTGGGAAGGGCCATGTCTAGGCCATGGGGTCACGGAGCAAGGGATGCCATGGCAGGGTGGAAATGCAGGAGGTTCAGTGTTGGCAGTGGGACAGAGCATCAACCATCGAGTATAGGCAAGCAGAGGGGACAGGGCACCCAGTATGGTCCCTGGACTGGAACCCAGTGGGTTTGTGGGTCAGGGAACCCAGTATGGTCCCTGTAATGCAGTCCAGAAGATTGGTGTGTTGAGGAACCTGGTTTGGTTCCCAGACTAGGATTCATTAGGGTCAGGGCACCCACTAGTATCCCCAGACTAGGATCCAGGGAACTGGTATTATCCCCAGACTGGAGTCCAGTGGATTGTCAGCTGCTCACCCACCATCATCCCTGTTGCTGCTGCCTGAAACCATATCGAAGCTAGAACACTAATTGATAACCAAAATATGACCATTCTCCAGACAGACTTTAACCCACCATCATTATCCCTGATTGCCTGCAGGGGAAACTGAGGCACAGAGGCTGGCACATGTGACCACAGACATGAGAGTTGACGTGGGGACTGAGGGCACCAAGCCCCATGGGCACAAGGTGCATAAGCAGCCCCATCCTATCACCCTCCCAACCCAACCTGGGTGAGCTGACACATCCAGGTGAGGAAGCTGCTGTTGGCCCATCCTGTGATCACCGCTGCCATCCCAGCAGGACACCATCCCCCTTTGCTCCTCACGGGCTTGGACCTCAACCCAGTCTCGACTCCCCAGCAGACTGAGACGTGGCCGTGCAAAGGCAGGCGGGGATGGGGTTGAAGGGGCAGGTTCTGCCGTGGCCCCATCTCAGCCGAGCAGCTGTCGCCATCCCAAATCTCCGTCGAGCAGGCACGTCGGAAATCCCGGGTGTCGGAGGAGAGGTTTGCTCTGCATTCCTCGCCCGGGAGCAGGGAGAGGGCCAAGCATCTCCCCGCCGCCTGCAGCTGCTCCCAAATATGTTACAACTTGTCACGGCGGCAGGAAGGGATGTTGGAAAGTCTGGAGAGTGTGAGGGGACGTGGGGCAGTGGGGTGAACCGGTGGGATGGGAAGGTGAGTCCTACTGGAAGTGGCTTGATGTTGGGACCCCTTTCCTCTGCTGAAATCCCAGCCGGATGATCTCTTTGCTGGGCACTGCTCAGCCCTGACCTTTCTCCACATTGGCAGGATGGTGCCCACACGCTTGGGGTGCAGATGCTGCCGTGACCACCATGCTTGCTTCACCAGCCCCTCGAATGCCCATTGCTATTTTTTGCCCTTTCTAACCCAACCAACCATCCCCATCCCAGCACCACTGCTCTGGTGCAGGGACCACGCAGACTTGTGCACCGAGCAGGGACCTGCACCAGGCTGCAAGGTGCTCACGTGCTGCCCCAAAACTCAGTGAATCAAGCCCATCGGCCACGGTGGGAAAGCAAACCAGTTGGGTGGAACACTCCCCCGGGCATCTCTCCGCCACCCTGTGTCATGGCCCTGGCCACCCGCTTGGGAAGCCTCCCTAGAGGAGCAAGGACAAACCCTCCTGGCCGAGATTTTCTCAATGGAGGGGTATTTTTAGCTTGGGCCTCGTGGCCGCCCATCCCCTGCCAGCTGCGCCGGGGTGAGCCGTCCCCGCGAGGCCTCCGCCAGCCGGGGGGAAGGTCACCCCGTGACGGATCGCAGCACGTTCTGCCCGGGGCTCGCACAGCGTCGCCTTTGTGCGCCTCCCAGCCGCCACCATCCATCACGGGCTAACCTGACAGCCGGCAGCAGAGCCCTAATCCCCCCGCCGGCTCCGACTGACCCGGGGCGCAGCCTGCAGCCGCCGTGGGCACCCCCGGGAAAAGCCGCTCTGTTAGTTCATCCTCCCCCCGGCAATCGTCCTGGCACGGAGCTCAGGGCGGTGCGAGCTACGGCGGGAGCCCGCAGCAGTCCAGACACGGGGGTCCCTCGGTTATGGTAACTTGTCTGGTGGTTGTTATCCCTGACTGGTAATCTGCTTGGACCCACAGACCTCAGACTCCACTGTGTCCCGTCATCATGTCTAGCATTCGGGTCATCCTTGGTGTAGAGGGTCTGCTGGAGGAGCAGGCCGTGGGTACAGGGTTATCCTGGCTCCTTGTATCGGTGGCAGCGCGAGCAGCTTGGATGAGACCCCTCAAAAGGAGCTAGGGCTGCCACCCCAGTGCAGGATCCCTCATCTCCAGTCTCCACCCCACGTTGCCGCTGGTTTCCCTTGTATCCACGGGCTGTCTCCTGCTTCGTCTGCCTGCTTGCCCACGGAAACACTATGGCCTTGTGACTTGTTGGGTCTAGCTTGACCTGTGTCCCTCCCTGCTCCTCTCCACCACAGTGGGCAGTGCCTGCTCTGCTGATGCTGCCCCTTTTTTTTGAAGTGCTAAATGCTTGACCGTGTTCTTCTAGGGGTACTCCATGCAGAGCCAGTTACATCACTGCCGGATTCCTCATCTTCCAAATACTCCCTTGCAATTAAAAACTCCACATTTATGTGGTAATGCTGGGGCAGTTCCTCGGGCATCCACTACCCAAGGACCTGCTGCAGCTCAAGATGCTCACGGGGGTCACGTCCACCAGCAAGTGCCACTGAGAAAGGTCCCCACGAGAGAGTCGAGCTTCTTGATGTGATGGTGTGAATTTGACATGGAGCTCTTGGCCTCAGGTTATCCTCACGGCTCCACTCATGCCACTGGTCCCTCTGCACACACCATTGACTCTTCCAGACTGCTTTAGAGCTTTTACTTAATGCAGGAGCCAAGTTGGTGTTCTGATTTCCTTCCTTCTTGAGTATTTTTGGAGATTGATTGACCCCCGGGGAGAACAGGGGCTGTGCCAACAGCGAACCTCAAGGCTGTGGGTCCTGCTTTCCTTACTGCAGATTCTTTTGTAGATGATAAAACCATGGGGAGAGCAAGTCCCTAGGTGTCCTAACCCAAAGAAATAACTGCAAAGAGAGAACAGAATTGTGGCAGCTTCCAAAAAGTCTGGAAATCAACCCAAAGTGAGCAAGGGTGTCAGCAGCAAGGGCAGGGAATGTGCCACAGCATGGTGGCCTCTCCAGGGAGGGGGGATTTGGGGAAGGAAAATCCCGGCAGGGTTGGCCCCACTCTTTGCTGACATTCTTTCCACTGACCGATCCCTCAGCTGGAATCTGGCCCGGACCAGGAATAGGAGGAGATGGGAGATGGTTTCTGATGTTCCCAATGGAAAAAATAAAATGAAATCCCCTCTGAATTCAAGACAAAGCTGGAGAGATGCAGTCAAGTGGTTTGAGTCAGTAGGGAAGGGCTGGGGATGGGTTTTAATCCCACCCACGTTGCTACCCATGCAGTGTGCATGATTGTGCCTCAGTTTCCCCATTGGGAAGGTGTGACCAAAGGGTCTTTGCTGGGAGAGAGGTGTGGCAGGATGGCCTTGGGGCTTTGGTTATCCACATGTACAGAGGCTGGTACTGGAGAGCAGCTCATATGATCCAGTGCCAGGGTGGGAGGGAATCCAGCCCAGGCTGGCTCCTCTGGTGGGGCATGGAGATATGTGGGAGACGGTGTCCTTTGGGTTTGGTGTGGGGGGGAAGCCACAGACAGGGGTTTTATTTAAAATTCCACTCTGGGATAAAGGACTCATGCAGTGACCTTCAGCAAGCCCATGGTGGAGGAAAGGCTGGGCTAGTGCTGTCCTGCCTGCTCTGTTTCTATGGGCCAGCCAGGAGGGGTGGACAGCAGAGCAGCAGGATGAGTGCTCAGGGAAAGGACTGTACCCTGGGGCAGTCCTGTATCAGGATGTCCCTCTCAGGACTGGATTCCTCCTCTTCTCCACAGCTTCAGCAGGAGCAGGATCAGACCTTTACACCATGACAGAAACCACCAGGATGGGGCCATGGGGAATACTGGGAGCTGAGCACGAGTGGAGTGGGGCAAAGCAGGGCATGGAGGTGGGAGAGGCTGAGCAGTGGAGGATACTGTGCTGGTGTTGGATCTGGGGTGCTGTGGCATCAAGAGCAGTGGCCATGAAGGGGTGAGGGTGCCCTGGCCAGCCTGGCCACGAGGCCACCGTGGGCTTCCCCCAACCCAGCAGTAACTGAAGGGACCAGATGATTCAGGAATGCTGGGGGCGGGGGGTGGAGGGGGGGAGCTGGCAGCCACCCACTGTCCCCAGTGGCACCCTGGGGCTCAAACAAAGCCCTTGTTCGCGGGGTGGCCGAGCTGCCCTCCCTGCTGTGCCAGCTCCCCCAGCCCCCACCCCCTCCCAGCCCGGTGCGGTCTGGGCAGCGTAATCCCGGCGGGGAGAGCACATGAAATCAGATGGACAAGTTTTGATGTGAGGCAGCAGCTTAGGGTGGGCTCAGGTTTCCTTTAGGTTTTCTATATTTATCTCCGTGATTTAATGCCAGCGCCAGGGTTTAAATGGCACCAAGCAGTTGGCGTGGGGAGAGGGAGCAGCCGCCCCGGAGCCGCGCACACATCCCCGAGCCGCCCGTGCGCCCATGGAGCTCTTCGAGACCAACCCTTATTTTTTCCCGGACCAGAGGTTTTACGATGGGGAAAGTTTCCTGGGCTCCCGCTTGCAGGGCTACGAGGCGGCGGCGTTCGCCGAGCGGCCCGAGGTGGCCCTGTGTCCCGAGGGCAGGGTGGCTTTGGAGGAGAAGGACTCGACCCTCCCCGAGCACTGTCCCGGGCAGTGCCTGCCCTGGGCCTGCAAGGTTTGCAAGAGGAAGACGGTGTCCATCGACCGGCGGCGGGCGGCCACCCTGCGGGAGAAGCGCCGCTTGAAGAAGGTGAACGAAGCCTTCGAGGCGCTGAAACGCAGCACCCTGCTCAACCCCAACCAGAGGCTGCCCAAGGTGGAGATCCTGCGCAGCGCCATCCAGTACATCGAGCGCCTGCAGAGCCTGCTCAGCACCCTCAACCAGCAGGAGAGGGAGCAGAGGGACCTGCGGTTCCGCCCCACGGCTCCCCAGCCCGGGGTAAGTGCCTCTGTGCATCCCCCCCAACGGGGTCTCCAAACCTCGGCTGGGGACCGGCACGTGGGTGGTGCCCGATGTGGACCTTGCTCTATGGGAGCGATGCCCTAAGGGAGTGCTGCTCGATGGGTGAGGTGCCCTATGGGGACATTGTTCCGTGGGGCTGTTGTTCTATGGAGGTGACACTCTAGGGGTGATGTGCCATGGGGATGTTGCTCTGTGGGGTGATACCCTATGGGGGTGATGTCCCATGGGTGTGATGCTCTATGAGGTTGATGTCCTATGGGGGTGGCGCCCTAGAGGGGTGACACCCCGTGAGGGTGACACTCTAGGGGGGTGATGCCCTCTGGGGTTGATCCCATGGAGAGACATTCCAGGAAGCTCTGGAGCTCTGGGGCGAGCAGGATCCCCATCCCTGGAGACAAGGCAGATGCTGCTCTCGTGGGCTGGTGATTGTGTCCTGCACAAATGTATGGGGCACAAAAATCTAGCTCCTGATGGGTGTTCAGCCCCCAGAAATGGATGTGGTGGACCAGAGCTGGGCACTGCCTTGAGTGTGGCATGTGGGAGGGATGAACAAGGTAAAAGTTAAATGAACAATACAAGACTAAAATAAAAAATGAGTAAAATAAAATACAAAGAAAAGAAGGGAAAGAAAAAGAAAGAAAAGAAAAGATAAAAGAGAAGAATGAAAAGCAATAACGTAAGATAAAACAAGATAGAATAAAATTAAATAATGAAATTAAAATAAAATAAAATAACTAAAATAAACACAATATAAATTCCCTCCCTGCCCTCACACACTCTCACACACTCACTCTCCCACTCTCTCCCTGTAAGTCTCTGGTTGGCACAACCCACTGCCCTCCTGACCGACCACCATCGGGGGGTGTGTGTGTTTGTGTGCGTGTGTCGCCAACCCGCTGCCCCCCGGGGCACCCCGCGGGCACCGCTGCCCCTGCCCCTGCCCCTGCCCCTGCTCCTGCCCCTGCTCCTGCCCCTGCCCCTGCCCCTGC
>JAOEGS010002491.1:21146-59059 GCA_025447755.1 Corythornis vintsioides
AAAGGAGGGGAAAATGGGCAAAAAGGAGGGGAAAATGGGCAAAAAGGAGGGGAAAATGGGCAAAAAGGAGGGGAAAATGGGCAAAAAGGAGGGGAAAACTAGAGGGCTGTTGAATCTCTCACTTGAGCAAAGGTTAAATTGCCAAGATCAGAACTGACTGCAGCACAGAGTAGTCATTGCCTATAAAACACTTGACTGAAATAGCACAACTCCACCTGTGTGTAAACCAGGCTACTCCTGAAAGGTCTAGTGTGGTCAGTAAACTACAGCAGCAGACATTACCTTGGCAAGGAGTTAATTCTCTGCCTTAAGTCTTCTAAGAAAGTTTTGTTTTGTAATAAGGAATATTCCCTGAGGACATGGAGTGCTTGTAAGTCTAGTTTTTCTCTCCAAGCCCATTCCTGCTGTGCTACTGAAATTGGTGGCAGCACTGAAAGTGCCTCTAACTCAGCACCTGCTGCTTCTGCAAATGCCTGCAAGATGGGAAGTTTTAGGATCTTGTGTGTGCTGAAATCTCAAAGACCACATAAAACAATGCAGAATGTTGTGGAAAGGACAGCAACTTTTAATATAGTTGATTGCAAGCAGCACATCTTTAGGCTGCTGGAATGCCCCAGTGGAAACTGGAGTCAGGGGTTTGTTCTGCAGAATCCTTACCACCTCTAAAGGTCAAAGCTCTGGGCTATAAAGCAAGCAGGTGTTCCAAGGGAATACTTGCTCTCTGGAAGGTAATTCTTCAGCTGCTCAAAGCTGCTGAGGGAAGCCAGCAAGAGCAATGCTAGCCCTTTATTAGGCCTCACTATCTGAAGGAAGCCAGACTGAGCTATTTCTCATCTCTTGGCTTGTAATACTTGGTCCACACCAAACCAGATCAGCTCCATGCCTGTTCTGACTTACAGGGAATTTCACCTAACTTTAAACATCTACCTGACCTTTTAGTTAATGGTGCTGAGAGGAACACCTAAAACAGGTCAGAAACTGTGTGGTAGAAGTGCCCATTCCATTCCTTGAGCATACAGGCTGGGTCCAGACAGACCAACATTGATCCCAGGCAGCCATTTCTGTTTTAGCTGGCACAGGCTGCCCACAAAGGTTGTGGAGTCTCCTTCTCTAGAATCTTTTAAACCCACCTGGCTCTGTTCCTGTGGCTGCCCTGAGTGCCCCTGCTCTGGCAGAGGGGTTGGACTCCATCTCCAGAGGTCCCTTCCAACCCCTACCATCTATGATTTTATGTTCAAATATGATGCCTTCCAAAATCATTGTCCACCTCTGGCTCTCATTGCCACAGCAGCTTTTACACCCTCTCCTCATAGTGTTTTCTACCAGATCAGGTCTTGGCCACACCTATGATCTTCTATGTGCTACAGCTAGTCTGATGAGGTCCAGGTGACAGCACACCATCTACTGGAGAAAGGATGGAAACCTAAATTGGAGAGGACAACCTTCTGGATTCTGTTGATGGCCAACCCTGACTTTCTCCTACTCTGTCACTGCAACCTGTTAAAGATGAAGGAGGGAATGATACTACTACTAAATTCACTCTGTGGTCTCTTTGAGGTCTTAAGATAAGGTTAATCTTAAGATTCTTAAGGTTAAGACCCAATATAAGTGCAGAGAAGCAATGTTATGATCATTTCAAATAGAAATTACAACCACTTAAGTAAAAGTTTCACATCATTTTAAATACCTTTATATCTGTTCCCAGTTGTAACTCCTCTTCATCTAAGTGTCTTCAGTCTCTATCCAGCTGACCTTTCTGAGGTGTCCTTTCCAGTCAGATGCCACTGAGCTGGGGGAAAAAAAACCAAAAACCACCTTAAAAGGCAAGGAAAAGCTGCAAAGCAAAGAGGAAAGCTGAGCTGTAGAAGACTATCACTTTCTGCCCTGTGTTTGCATCCAAGGCTGGTTTTCATGCTGGAAAGTGGTTTTTTTTCCTGTCTTTTGTCACTTGGTTGGCTTTTCTGCAAGTGTTTGGGAATTATAGACAGGCTGAAACTTTGCAAGTTCTGCTGAGCAAAAGGCAAAGGTAACTTTGGTAACTGTGCTGGGGAGCTGCCTCAGTAGCAGCTGGCAGTCTTTCAGCAAAGAGCACTGGAAGAGTACTGATTTCTTACATCAGAAAATTAAAGCTGGCCAAGATAAACAAAAATAGCCTTGGAAAATCATTTCACTAATTGATTGTCTGATTATGTTATCACACTAGCTGCTATTATCATTATTTTCCTATGGTAAGAACAAATCCTTTTGTACTCAAGGGGTTAAATGTCAAGGAAAACCAAGTCTAGATCACTTTTTTCCCCCCCGTAAGAATGTTAATCAGATTTATAAGCACCTTTACATTCCCAAGTGACAGAAGAACTGCTTTAGCAAGGAATTAAGCCCCAGCATGTTAATTATACTGTAAATGTAGGTTGTCTGTGTCAGGTTGGATTATTCCAGGCTAACATTTCCAGTATTTCTGCTGATTTCCTAACACAGCAGCTCTGCACAGACAGCTGCAATGTAATCCTGAAGCTAACCCTAAGAAGCCATTAGAGAGAGGTCTGTGAAGTGGTATCTATTGTGATCCAGTAGAAATATCACATTTCCAGTTCTAAATAAGTGAGTTTTCTTCAATTAATCAACTAGAATTACTGAGGTTGGTGCACACACTGCACAGGGAAACTATCTGTTCTAATACTGCCTGGAAAATCAATAGTTTCTCAAGAATAAGGAGCATGAATATGCCTGTGACACCTATAGACTAGCTAGGAAAATAATAACTGAGACCTACTGGGAAGGGGAACCCATATAAAGAAACTATTTACAACAGCATATAGATGGTCATAGAAAAGCTGTACAGTTTAGGCACTTTAACATTCATCACTACCATCATTAATGATTTTATGCTGTTCTTTGTGAATAAAAAAAATGATTTTTTGGGGTAAAGTTATTTTTAAAGGGAACATGAGCAAAACATTTGCAAAATTAAAAGTGCAAAATGAAATAAAGCACAATGGAAATTATTGTGGAAAATCTGCAGGTAAAAAAAAATTTAAAAAAGAGATTAAAACCATATGAAAATGTGCTACAGTGCAACCTTTAATACAAAATCAGCACCAGTTTGCTGTAATACCACCCAGATCTATGCAACTGAAGACAACATCATGTGTGCTAATGGTTAGAACAGGAGGGCTAATCAGAGCCAAATGCCAGCAAGCAGCTTGTGGAAAGCAGAGCTGCATGTTCCAGGCTGTCTCCTTGCAAAGAGCACATCCATTGGCAAGGGAATGCCCTTTCTGCAAGGTATGGCTGTTCTGGCCTGTCCTCTTCCCTACAAAACCATTTTTAAGAGCATCTAAAATGTGCTGGCATTCTGTTTGACATCTGGATAGAAGAATAATTAAGAGAACTACAGCAGGCAGAAAAATAGATCCCTGCAGCATCGCTCAGCCTCTGAAATAGGACACACAGACTGCCAGTGCCCAGAACATACCTTGCTTTAAACTGGATTTCTTGGCTTGTTGCAACAGAAGAAAATAAAAAGAACGATAAGTAAGCCATTTTAAATGGATGAGAGGGATATTAGGGATGCATTCTGGAATGCATGATATTTTTACATCATTTCCCAGTAGTCAGTACATCAGAACTTCTAAAAACTGGTGTAAAAATGATGACATAGACTGGAAGGAGTGCCCTGAACAGCAGCACCCACTTCAGAATGCAGACTACATTTAGCAGTAAAGATGAGATAAATACAAATAACATACTTTTTCCTTTGGGGAGCTGGAAGAAAATGTTTTAATGCATATAAGGGAGAAATGCTCTTTTGACTGCCCTCTGGTCTCCCAGTCATACTGCTCTGTATTGTCTGGATGCTAAAATACAACCTGAAAAAACCCCAACAAATAGAAATTCTAAAACCCTGCAGCATCTACAGTTGGTTTTGTTTGTTTGATGAATTAAATTACCCAAGGAAGAGCCAAAGGGTGGAACGACTACAGTAAGTGAATTGAGAGTGCCAAGGAGGCTGCTGAATGCCAGCTGTGGTTTGCAGAGGGGCTCAGGGACTCTGCCCTGCCTGGGATCAGCCCCAGGCCATCACCAGCCACCTGCTGGGCACTCGATGTGCCAGGAGCTGGTCACATCCACGCTGGACACCAGAGACTGAGCAAGCACAACAGAAACTCAAGCAATAATGATTTTTACTTGGCAGCTGATGTGGGTTTTATTTAGCTAGCAAAAGTAAATTCTGCTAGAGCTGATTCTTCCAGCACAGGATCCTCGTGGTTAGAAATATGACAACAAAGCCTGAAGGGACTCTACCTTATTCATGTAAATATCCTCAGCAGTTTGATTTCATCAACAATTGACTGCCCCATCTTGCTTGTCTCCTTCCCTTTCTACCTTTTACAGCTTTGCCTTGCTCTTTTTCTTCCCTCTGTTGATGGGGCTGTTTCCAGAGGCCATCCCTCACACACTCCTCCACTTTCAGCCAGTTTTTCTCCCTCTTCTTATAGCTTGTTTGTTTTTCAGCCCTGCATCCACCTGCAGCAACTCAGATCTGCAGAAAATTGTTTGACCAAGCCAGCCTTGGGCTTTTCTTTAGGCACCTCCACATTAAACACAGCCATCAATAACCCCATGCTCTAAACCCCAACTGCAGTTAGGATACACAGTTAAAAATGTAGAGGCTTTAAAAAATTTATGATGATGTCCAGCAATATAATTAGTCATGAAAACTGAACTAGTTTCCTCCTTTCAGCAAAGACATAGGTGGGTGGCGTGGTTTAAGCTAGAACAGAATCAATTCCCTGTTCAGTGATGTTATTTTTCAGCTCAGAACTCTCTGAAATCAATGCTATATTGCTACAGTGGCTGCTTCTAGAAGGGCAAAGAGCTGATTTTGAGAGTTACTGCTAAGGATTGATATGCAGGAAGCCTCTGGCTTGTACTTGGCTCCTGGAGAAGCCAAGGTCACTGCTAAATCCTGTGTGGCACCCTGGCACAAGCCAAAGGGCTGTAAGGAAGAGAAAAGGCTGTCCTAGTGAGGAGGAGCAGACAGCACAGGTGACCCAGACCTGTCCAAAATATTCCATTCTCTGTGTGAATACTGAGTGTAGAGCTGAGGGATGACAATGGCCAGGCTCTCTTCTCCTCTGGCTGGTGGCTGAGGAGGCTTCTGTCTGTCCCTCTGCTTTCAATCCCAACCAGCAAGTTCCCAACTGCAGCTGCTGACTCCTGTTCCCATTTGCTGCTGAGCCCAGCCTGGACTCTGAGGGAATTTGTTACTGGTTTTTGTATATTTTGGCATATATTTCATTATTTTCTTATTAATATTAGCTTTAGTTTCCATTTCATTAAAGCTGATTGGGTTTTTTGGTTGGTTGGTTTGTTTTCTTTTTCCTTTCTGAATGAAAGGAGAGGAATTAATAGAGATATCTGCCATTTGTTTAGTAACCAGTCCAGCCTTAACCCTTGACAACAGGACAGAGCAAAGATTTCTACGCTTGAAGGGAGGGGGAGAAGTCCATTTGCAGCCTGGGTCATGTATCATCTCTTCTCTTTATGAAGTTCCCTCAGGATTACTCTGACAAATCTGAAGATCTTAAATGCACCAGAACAAAAAGAACAAGACTCAGAGATCTTTTAAAACTTATCTTGTGCAATAAAAACAAGGAATGTTAATGGACTGTGCTTAATTTTACAACCCCATTAGTTTTGCCACACTTAAACTTCAACATTTTATAGAGTTTTAAATCTTTGTCATATATTTATTTGGATCCCTTTTTTACCATGAAAAGCATCATTACAAAATCTGCAGCTGCTTCCTTAAGTAGAAGGCACTCTTTTGGATATCCTTCTTTCACTCTCAAAAGCAAACATTTTTTATTCTTCAGTCTCCTGACTCACTCTGGAACTCTGTGATTGGTTTTTGAGGGCAGATTTTGCTTTAAACTGAATATCACTTTAATCAGGTCTTTTTCAGCCACAGAGAGTGATGCTAACTGCTGTTGCCAGCAGTTAGAGGCAAAGAAATAGAAGTGAACAAATAAAACAATTCTGTTTTGTATTTGTGCATCATCTGCAAATAAATCTAACCTTTCACACATTCTTAATTACTGAAATTATTTCAGCAAATAGTTATTAACATGAAACTGACATGTGCATTAGGAAAATTTCCTCTAAGTCAGATAGGTCTTCCATGAAGTCTAGTCCACTGTGAAATCGATGATGAAATTCTCATTAACTTTGTGGCATTGATTCATTATTGTATACTTCATTTATTCCCTGATTACTGGTAATTAACTTCCACTAAAACTTCCCTCATGCAAGTCCTACTTTATTGACCATGGTCTCTAGCAAATGTATGTAACCAAACGTGGTTCAACTTGGAAACTTTTAAATCAGACCCATATATAATTTTAAACATTTTGAGCAAACACATCAAAGACAAAGACTAATATTTGCATTCCTTGAAACTTATTATCTTCTCTCCAAGGTACTTCTATTAAGTAAGATCTGATCACTTGACTAGTTACAGGGTGAATAAGAAAGTGCTATAGCAGGGAGCAGGGGGATTCTGCTGGCAAACTCATGAAGGGATTACATTGATATCCATCTAAAGCTGCTGAAGCTGCACCATTTTGGTTGAGCAGTATTAACCACAGGAGGTAGATGAAAGGATTATATCTGCTCTTTAGGGAACGGGTAATAGGGATCTCTAGTACAGGACACATGCAAGAGACTGAAACAGCAAGCTCGAGAAAGAGAATTAGATCAAAAACTCACTGTCAAATCCTAGAAATGGAGGGGAAATTCTGGCTTCACTATGGATGTGCTCCTGCTCCTCTAGTAGGAATTGTTTAAAAGGGATCAGCTAGAATTCAAATATCATAGAATCCTAGAATGTTTAGGGCTGGAAAGGATCTCCAAAGGGCATCTAGTGCAGCCCCCCTGCAGGGAGCAGGGACACCCTCAACTAGAGCAGGCTGCTCAGAGCCTTGGCCAACCTCACCTTGACTTTGCAAGCCCAATGGACTAAAAGATAAATCTGCAGAATACAAGTTACTTTAAGAAAAGCAGCAAAATCAAAGAGAAAAAAAAAAAAAAAAAAGACAAACCCCCAGCAGCTGTCAGGAAGCAACAAAAGCAAGTCTGCTCCATAAGGGGAGTTGATCCAGGAGGGGCAGAGGGTCCCACAGACGCCACCAGCCCAGGGCCTCACCAGGCCAGGCCCATCCAACACCCCATGCTGGGGGAGCAGGGCAGGTCCTGACATGGGAAGCAGGACCAGGTCACAATACAATGCCATAGTGCTAAGGCAGGTCTAAATTTAAGCCAAGAAGCCAGTTTAAGATCTGCATCAAGGGGATGTGTCCAGACAAGGCCTCACCGTGACTGCACCCAGACCAGCGCTCCGCCCGTGCAGCTCGGGCAGGGCCTAAAGACTCCAGGGGGTGGAAATCCCAGGAAAAACTGGTCCTAGTGCCCTCAGGACCCTGACAAATCCTGCTGTCCACAGACTTACAACAACAAAGCACTTGCATTTTAGTCAGATATCCAAATGCTTAAGTAATTAAAGTACTTTTAGTGATTTCAGTGAACCTTTAATCACACCCAGTCTCACTATCAAATAATAGTCTCAACATTTCAAGGTAGTCCTACACTTAACTGCTTTGTTCAATCAAGATTTTTGACAGAACTGCTTCACATTTCTCCTTCCCTGTCTGGCTGTTCATCTAAATCACCCTAGAGACTCAATTCTTTTACTTGCTATTTGAAGTTTGAGGCAGCGTTGGGAAACTAGCTCAGATGTTAATCAAGTTGTGCTATAACAATTAAACAGAACAAAGCCTTATTGATCTTATGCTTTCCTGAGTGATGACTCACAACTGAATTATATGAGAAAGAAATAATCACAGTGCTTACTTGTAATGATCATTTTCTGGTTTTCTGACCTGAAATCTGATGACATCAGTGAGAGCATGTCCTCTAGCATCAGGAGATTTTGGGTCGCACCCAATATCAACAACAGCTTTGAAGTGGAACAAGCTTTCGGTGTTACACAGATATTCCTTGGGCTCCATCTTTTCTGATGTTATTTTAACACAGCATGACAGCCCCCTTTGCAAACTAAACAGCCGGGGAACAAATTAGATCTACTTACAATGTAGAAAATTAATCTAAGTCAGCTTTTTTTGCAATATCAGTGAGAAAGCTCTGCAGTTTCTGAATTATATTAAGGTTAAAATTCACCCTGCGAGTTGGGCACACTGTTTTTTTCCATGTGTTCTACCTCCCAATACATAGCAGGAGCAACACCCTATAAACCTTCAGGGGGTTGTTCCAGTTGATGACACATCCACAGTAATATTCCCTGTAGGCCTAAGCTAATTTAAAAGAACATAGAAAAAAAGTAATTTTAATAAAAAGATAGAGGGAAAGGATGGGAAATACACAAAGCAGGTAAGAGTGAAAGGAGCAGTTAGCTTCCCAGAGGAGCTGCATGCAAAAATAGCACGTTCACTTGTATTTGGTGAAATACAAACGTGAAGAACACCAATAATGGCTTTTGGTTTAGATTGTTTTTTTACTAGATAGCTTCCTGCAGCAGACATGTCTTACATCTTTACTTCATCCTTTAACAGAGAAAACTCAGCACATCAGCAATCAAAACAAACAAGTTGAACCCTTACTGGAAATTTCCAAACACATGGCATAGCAAAAAGACCTGCAGGACAAAAGGATGGGAGATACTGGACTGTGGCCATGGTCTGGAAGGGTTGCCCCTCTATCTCTCCTCCATTCCCAAACATATGCCAATATGTAAATCAATTCTCTACAGCTGAAGATACATACATAAGAAATATGGATTCTTATGCAATAAGAAATAATGGAGTTTGTTGTTGTTGGGCGTTTTTGTTTCTTACTGTTTCATTTCTTCCTGGCCAAAGACAGAAGATGACATGGGAAAAGAAAAGACAGAGGCAAAACATTGAGGAGTGAAAGTGCTAGTAAGGATGTGATGCAAGGAAGCAACAGGGAGAAATGAGATGTCTGGCTGGACAAAGCAAAGAATCACTGGACAAGAAAAGCAGATCTGAAAAGACAAATATGATGAGAGACTCAGTAAGGAAACAGTGTTTTCTTGAGTGCATAAGGGTATGGTTTAGATGAGGTCTTGCCCAGTCATTAACCTAACCCTGAGTAGCTGATCTTAAAGGTCTTTTTCAATCCAGGAAATTCTCTCAAAGACAATGCCAGGTAAGAAAGAGACAGGACATGAAAAAAAAGTAGATTATCACTTTCAGGTTGGCTTAACATATAGAGATATACACAGAGCAGGGCTGAATTAAGGATTCACTATCAATATTCATTCCATCATTGCCAAACTCTTTTTTGTTTGGCAACTACTTGACTTTGTAGCCTTAATTAACGTCCTTTGAATGCTATTTTTGTGTGCTTGTATGAGAGGCTGAGACTTACCCAGCACAATTGCATGTTTCAGATTTAAATGTTTCTGGAGCAACCAGAGCATAAAAGTGTGTCAAAACAATCCTTTTCATGCCCAGCTCACTCAGAGCTAAAATGATTTTCTTTGAAATCCTTTGAAAAAAGAACTTCACTTGAGAGAAGAACAAGCATGAAAAATTACACAGCAAGAAGTAATTTGGGGGGTTGTAATAAACCATGTCCAAAGATAAATGAGAATGAACAAGGCAGTAGGTCTGTGCCATCTAAATTGTGGAGTGCCTCCATGAAGACAACGTGTTTGCCACTAGTCCTCAGGGAAATCATCTCCAACAGATTCCACCTACGCTGTAAAAAGAACCTTTACAATGTACTCCATGGCTTGGAAGTCTAGGGAGTTAGGAATTGTTTGGCCTCCCTTTTTATGGATGGAATCCAAACATGAGATCTTATTTAAGGTCAAGGATCTCCTGTGCTCAGTGCAGTCCGATGCATTCCTAGATATAGCTCTAGATCCCTTTGAAAGATACTGTGGTTGAAAAGCTATTTACTGCAAATAATTGAGGTTTTAGACAACTTAAAAAATGCCTCAGTTGGAAGCAGTTCAAACCTGCAAAAGATGCAAAGACCTTTAATAAGCCATTTCATTAGGAGCAAACACCCTCTTTCTTTCAAATATATTTTGATTTCTTTATAACTTAAACAACGTAGAGGAGAATTTCCAATGTCAGCTTATAAAATATGGTCTCTGAGATGATCTCAGAGACCTTTCTTTGGTATCACATGTGATCTATTTTGCTTGATCTTCAGTATCACAAACATATTATTCCTACTGCCAGTTGTACTAGGATTCAAGTGACTACTTTCTTTACCCAGAAGATGGAGATGACAGATCTCAAGTGACAGAGCAGCTGACAAATGTTCCGAGCAGAGCACAGAGTAATGCACCATCAGCAACCTTGGCACAAACAGCATCTGATATCCTTTCAGATCCTTCTTGGGAGCTGCTGGGATTAATGGCCAAGATCAATCACCTAGTTATAGTCATTAAGCAACACTGTGTGCATTGCTCTAAGGGAATTGATGGAGCAAGAAAAGTTACTTTAGTCTGTAATAACCCAAAATCTGTAGCCCCTCTGTTTTAATTGCCCCAAATCCTACCTTTGTTTACTGGCAGTGTTCAGTTCACAAGTGGATTCCAACCCACAATCCTAATTCATTTCCCTGAAAGTTGCACTCTCTTTAAGTAAATATTTAGACTTAAAGATTTATTTGAATAAAGACCTTGTTTTATTCACTATGAAGCAAGGCATTTGGTGGACAAACAACATCAGTTATTTAGATGAGGTAGGGGGTTTTCTTTGCTGCTTTATATCAACCTTTGCACTGTAGGCATCTCAGATTATTGCTGGATATTTGTACCACAGCTGCTTCTTGTGAGATCAAGACAAGAATCCACAGTTAGCACTCTTTAAAGTACTTTTATGTCATGCTTTTAATTTCAATTTTGCAAGCTTGGATGATTTCAAATTGCTTCATTTGAGCATTTTCTAAGTTTTGAGCAGCCAAAAGGGGAGATACAAAATAATCTCATTCATTTCCCTTGCTATTAAAAGAAGCTCATCGGGACTGGCTGGAACAATTGACGTGAAAAGAAACATCTGGATCTTAATATCACCAATATTGCCCTAGCACCACACCCAAACAGGTGGAATTCTCTGTGTCTTTATCACCTCCAATTGTCTCCAGAATCTCTGTTCTGGGAAAGATTCATGGTTCAGACTGACACGTTGCTGCCTCTGCAAAAAAAAAAAAATCAAGATTCAGGCAAATAGCAGCATCAGTAAATGTTATAATGTCCTATTTGATTCATTGTTCCAGATGTGACTTTCAGAGCCTAGCAAGGCTACTTGTAAAACATTGTTATTAAACAAGCCATTTTTATCTTTCTCCATATTTCTATTTATTAGAGAAAGGAAAATAAGTACAAAACCCACTAGTGTTATATTGAAGAGTAATAAATTAAATCCCCATATGCAGGAAATGAAAATATTCTGATCCTTTTAATATCAATGCCTCTGAGCACATATACAGAATTTAACTGTATGCTTAAATAATCCAACTGATAATTAAAGCTTCCACAAACTCAGGGCCAGGGAGGCAAGACAGTTGAGTCAAAATGAAAAGAGTACCTTGGTTTTTAATTTCCTGGTGCTTTTTCTGGATATTTAAGTTTGGAGTTTATGTACATTTCAGTTTTCACACTGGTGAATGAAGGTGGGAAGATAAAGCATCTCCATACACATGTAGGGATAATTCTGTATTGTAGGTAACCTCCAAAGCAAAGCATGCACAGCAAAGCACTAATAATGCTTCCTTCCCAGAGAGATGCAAGATCCAAGAGGCTGGTGCTATCTGAAGGATGACACATTTCAGTGAGTGAGGTGAAAGGAGGCCAGGAGATGTCCAGCTGGCATGGAAGGTGTCAGTTCAGAGGAGCCAGCTGGCCAAGAAGCAGCATTGCTGCCTTTGGAGGCTGCTGCCTGCCTACTGACTGCAGAAAGACCAGAAGAGTTAAGAAGAAATATCTACATGCAAACAATTTTCCATTCCATATGGAGTTGTCATTACCCCTCTGAGCATAATGAGGTTTGCCAGGTTTACAGTGTTGGATGTGGCAATGCACTGAGTCAGACTGCTCAGCTGCTTGCCACTCACAGCATCTCCACGTCAGGCCTCGTTACCCTCCTGGCAGGGAGCTAGGAGGGGGAAAAAGCACATTGAAGCTCTTGGGCCTACGGGGAAGCTGACAGAACTCTTGAAAGGAATGAGACACTCAGCAAAAGGGAAATATTGGCATGCTTCTAACCCTTCTGCATCCTAAACCCAGGTAACTGGCTATGCTCTTGCAGTCCAGGTACAGCCCGTGGATCTGCCACAAAATGTCACTGCAGAGAACTTTGAAACCTCACTTTCAGTGAATCCTTTTCTGAACTTGAAAAATCACAGAATAAATTGGGGTTTTTTCCACTCAAAATAATCATTACCACATTTTGTGCAACGTTGCCAAATACACCTTTGTGTGCCACTTGGTTTGAAACCCCCGAGGCAAAGGCCATGGCTGAAGGGAAAGTGAAGGTGTCATGAGCTATTAAATTGCTGATGGGCACTGCAGTTATGGACAAAGACACTAATGGGCAGAGTCTGCCCTGTGTCTGCCACGGATGGGAGCAGAGCACACGTGCCTTGACCTCAGTATTATGTCTAAGTCATCTCTTGATTTAACCTGTACATTTAGTGGGGAGAGTTTCTGGAGTTGTGGTATCTCCTGTTAACCAAGACCACTAACACACTGGGCACTTGCAGCAGCTTTTCCACACTTATGTGGTGAAATATTAAATATAAGCCAGGAAGAAGCTGAGTTGTTCAAATAAAGTTATCTTAATTCTAAATCTTCATTTCAGATGTAAACACACCTCCCTAAAAAAGATCTCCTGAACATCACTACATTCTGAACCTCCACCTCAGCCCACTTTTCAAGAGTTACAAGGTGTGAGAATAAAAGTTTATGTAGGTATATCTTAAAGTCACTACATCTATGCATGTTCCAGGAGCAAAATAAATCTGATGTGGTTGGCTTTTCTGGCCACACAGTGCTATTTTGGTGTGTCTACCCACCACCAAAGCAGAACAAGAGTGGGGGGGAAAATAAGAGTTAGTAAATGACCCTGTTAATACCAATTTTCCCAGAGCTGAGCTCCATGTGACTTGGAGTCTTTCCAGGCCTGCAGATGAAGACAGGCAGCACATCTCAGGAGCACCCAAAGCAAACTGGATGGAGTGAAAAACAGTTGTTTGGCCAGCCCAAAAAAAAGCTCTCTTCTGAGCTTTCTTATCCTTTTGCTCACTGCTTCCTTGCACAAGAAGCCAGGGTATTCATCTCCAACTCATGAATAAGTAGCACATTAGTGCTGAGGCAGAGTAATTTGTCAATATTCTTGCAGCAGTAAATTCTCAGAACATCTTTAGAGTTCCTTTTTCAATGCTAAAGAGAAGATATCCCTGAAATATGCTTCAGATTCACCAATTTAATCAAAATTTATATTATTTCAAGCAAAGGCTTCTTCCTTCGGCTCTTAAACCTTTCAAGCTCTGAAAGTTTAATTGCTTCTTTAAGGGTTGTTTGAACTCAAATAACTTTAAGGCAGCATCATATCTGTGAATAGTCTTCAAGCACTATCTCTAACGTTTCCCACAAAAACTTGTGAGGTTGCTAAAGCAACTCAAGAGCAACAGAGATGTTACCTAGAAAATTTTATGGTGGCTTGAGTGTATCTCCCCGAGTGGACAGCACTCAATAGGAAATAATTAACCACATTTGACAAATGACTTTGAAAATAAGGGGTAATTTTCTTCATTATTCACTTAACTTCCACAGTCTCTCAGCTTTCAGAGCACAAATGAGAAGCCTCTCCAACAACATCAGACCAAAAAACAGCAGCAATGGGAAGGAAAGACACTACACTGCATGGACGACTTTTCCTGCCTCAGTTTCTCTGGATTTTCAGCTGCCCATTCCAGTTAGGAGACAGTGAAGGGAGAAACAGAAGTGAGCTGAGGATGAAGACCTGACAGAGACGTTTTGTCAGTGTACAGGTATGAAAATGGCTAATAATAAGGCTAATGGACTTAAAACCAAGCACCTTGGCCAGCTGCTGGCAACACCCTGAAGAGAATTCCCATAGGAATTTTGAACACTATCACAAGTGGAATAAATTCTCACTCCAAATAAAAAGCACTTCAGTCTATCTTGCTTCCCATAAGCAGAAAACAATCCTATCAAAACAAAGCACTCCTACTCAGTACCCAGTTATTCGTGTAGGGCAGGAATGAGCACAACATGACAGATGCTAGTCACTCACACACCATAAACCTGCAAGGTGCTCACATATTTCACCTTGAAAGCAGAATAAAATGGCACACAAGAGCAGGGTAAGAGGGACACTGTGACAAGGAAATCATTACTGTGAGAACAGGAGACAGGAAAAAAAAAAAAGCCTATCAGAGACACTGCTGCAGTTGAATTATGTAGAGCTCTGGAAAAAGAACAAGTTCCCATTTAACACACTGATTTATTCTGTTTCTGTTTCCTTACTTATGACGTAATCATTAATCAGCTACTTTTACAGTGAGAAAAGCTGGTTTTTGATTAAATTAATTATGAGCACAGGCCAGAAATAGTTCCCTGCAAGTATTCTTTGGAGCAAACACTTCACTCCCACAGCTTTTCACAAAAAGCTCCACGGCAGATAAAATAAGTACAAACATGATCTAAGCAAAACCCTATTTAGAAATAGTCAAAACACTAGTGAGTAAATTTCCTCATTATTCACTCAGCTCTGCTGGGATTTTCACAGCCAGGGCACAGATGAGAACCCTCTGCTGAACAGCAACAAAAGCAGGAAGAACAGAGAGATTTCTCTCTGGGCTGGAAACCTCTCTCCTCACCTTGGCATTAGGTACCTCTCAATTTCATGGCCAGAATGGTTTCTGGCAGTGCTCAAGAGGCAGGGAGGGAGATTCCAAGCCAAAGAATGGTTTTCTTGAAGCAAGAACAGTGCTCCTGCAAAAGCCATTTTCTTTCCTACAACCACCCTTTCATCTCAGGCCATTTGTCTGGCCCGAGCTGCCTGACCTATCACTGCTAAATAACATGACAAGGGCAGCTCTGTCCAGTGAGACTTAAAAGTTTCAGCTTGCCTCTAAACTTAAAAAATCCCTGTGATGGAGGAAGTCCTGCACAGCAACCCAGGAGTTAAGTGCTCCCTTCCAGCTGCAGTGGCAGCTGCTCAGTTCAAGGGGCTGCACCCCAGTACAAACATTAATGCTCATCACTCTAATTGCACCTTCAGATAAAATACCTGCTTTAGAACAGGTTGGCATCGTGTTTGTTTGTGGTTCAAATCACAGCAAAGTCCAGACTGACAGACCTTGGCTGGTGTATAGCAGCCTCTTGGAGCCATGTAACCAGTCTGCTGTAAAACTAAAATGCACAGCACTTCACACACTTGTCACTAGCACCAATTTAAGCTACACTGTTGAATAAGCTATTTAAATAGTCTTGGTGACACACTTTTTCAGCCCAGCTTTAGGGGAAGAAAAAAAAATGAGTAGTAACTCATGAGGTTATTTCCTATAAATCATACTTTTGTATGACACCACACAGTATTTCAGTTTAGGAGGGTTTTTTTCCACTGAATGCAGGTACAGATGAAACAGCAGAATGATGGGAGATGGAAAAGTCTTTTAATTCATTGCTGCCTTGAAGGGATCCTCGTTGTATGGATTTGGAAATCATTTTACCTATAATTGGTGTTTTCTTTGTCCATTTGAAAAGGGCAGGACCATCTGAAACGTGCAAAGGAGCCCAACACCATGCAGAGCTACTTACAAGCAGGAATAAAGGGATTATGTTCAAATTAGCTCTTTGTCATAAAAATTCTTTCCTCGAGATCATTCCAAGCAATTATTCACTCCTCCTCAATGTTTGGCCCAAGCATGTATTTTTAGCTTCTCCAGGGCTCTGTTACATCCTGTAGGTGTCAGCTCTGTTCCAAGACTTTTTTTTCTTAGGACAACAGTTGCTCTACATATTTCTCAATAGTATCCAAGTTACACAACTGAACTAAAATAAGGTTAAAAAAAAAATCTACAGTGCGTTTCTCACAAATATTTATACTCCTACACTTGGAAGTTGACAAACCGAGTTAGAAAAACAACTTATGGGTGAAAATATTTGTGTTTTTGCAGGTATAGGATTAGAAACTGAGTTCAAAAGTAAGCCTCTGTGGCTCAGTTTTTGCACCAGACAAGTGAATGGTACAAAAGGAGAAAAACCCAACAGGTATGTGATACAAGAAAGCTCTAAGCTGGCACATTTCCATGGCCTTGGTGGATCTGTCAGCAGGCAACTGGACAACAAAGTCCACCCACGAGCTGGATCCATGTGAGTAACATACACAAAATATTTCATGTTTCTGCTTGATTTGATCTAGCAGAGAGATCGTAACATAGCTGGGAGATAGGAAAAAGGCCTCTGAACTGTTTACTCTGGGGGCACAGAACTGTGTCAAGCTGGACTTTGCCATGAGCTCACTGACCAGGGAAGAGCAGCAACTTCCACCTTCCACAACTCATTTTTCTCCATGAAGACCAACGGATTTGTGCTGACTACAACACAGTGGCAAGAGAGATGGGAATAAAAAGACACAGCACAGAGCACATTTAAATCTAATATCATAACATATTTTAAAGGATTAAATACTGGATTGTTGTACCTGTCAACAGGAGGCATTTAAAGGAGTCCAGGTTTTTCATACCCTCACCACCCACCCTGCATGTTCATATTCCTGTACACTGCATTTTGGCAACCTGCTTCCAATAGCAAACTGAGGCTGTGTTCCCAGTTCAGAGCAGCACAGTGTTGATCAGAGAACTCTACCAGGGTTTGGTTCAAAATATGAAAGCAGGGAGAGCCAGCAGAGTGCAAATCTGGAGTAATGGCTTTTTAAAACTGTATTTTTGGGGATATATTTTACCTCTTGTGGTAGATGAAATCGATGGGCTTGCACTGTTTTTCAACATCTCAAATAGACAAGTCCTTTTTATGACTTAAAAACATAATTTAGCCTTTGCTGAGCAGCCTTATTTCTCCACACAAAGCAAGGCAGTCAATTACATCGAAAGTGTTTCATTCAGGTCACTAAACACCAGTAGGTAGCAGGATTTAGTGCCAGGAGTGGATTAGACAAGAGCACAGCAATTCTGGGGTCTGGAATGGAATTGGAAATTGCAGCGTGGATGAATATTGACAGTGGGCACAAAGAGCAGCAGGGAGCACCCTGCACTTGGCCAGGGCCATGTGACCAACCTGCTCCTCACAAGGAATCTTTCTCCCACATCATGCAACAACAACATGGTATTTTCTTGACTCGGGTTCGTTTCCAGTGGTTGTGGTCAAACTGTTATACAAGTGGAGGAGTCAGGGATCAAGAAAGTAAAATGTAAAAAAAATAAGAAAATTTCATTTCATATTTGACTCATAAAAGCTATTTTATTCTCCTGCTAAAGGTTTATTAAAACTGAAATAAAACAATGCTAGCTATTCACAACCTCACTTTTTCTCTCTGAGAACTAGAATTGGTGATGACTGGTGTTTATCCAACACTTCCAACATCTTTGAAGCACATCCCTAACACACTGAAAAATGAAATATCTTGGTTTTGGCTGTTTTCAAAAAGGCCCCTTTGATACCTGTCAGATAAGGGATATTGGCATTTTCTCACCAAAATGAATGAAATACACACCCATTTCTTGTAATTAAGCAATTGCTTCATTTGAATCATTGTAATGATTCCATTTGAATCATTGTTCATTTCAATCATTATTATTATTCATTTCCATCATCATCATTATCCATTTCAATCATTATTATTATTCATTTCCATTTGAATCATTATAATGATTCAAATCTTTATCTTTCTGGTGACACAGAGCTCCTAAAAACACTTTGAAAGAGGAGTTTTACTTCAAAAGAGGAGCCAAACCTTTTCTCTGGTCAAAGTGATAATTTATTTTTTTTTATCATTCAAAAAACCCCACCTCTGAGGATGAAGGGTATTTCTTAACTCAGATTATTACCTCTTGGCTCATCTACTCTGCTAATCAGAAGTGTTACTCTGGACATTTTTTCTTCCCCATGATGGATTTCAGCAATTGTTCTCTAGCAGTATCTAAACAACCATCATGTTGCATCCACCCAAAGATCATCTTTCCTCTGAACCATCTGGGATTATGACAAGATCTGGCATTTTAAAGTGTGGTGAAAATCAGTTCACTGCCACCACACTGATGCTTTGGTCCTTGGCAACTGGCAACATAATCATATTGTCACTTTCAGTGGCTAAAAACCAAAGGATTAAACATTTTCCAACTCAGTTCTTCTGAAAAAGCATTTCAAAGGGGGAAACAAATGGCCCACATCTCAGAACAAACCACACATTTTCAGAAATAGGATGACACTTGGATGGCTACACTTTTTTTTTTACTGACTTAGATATCTCTGGTAGTGAATAACTCCCTGGAAATCACCTCCATATCCATCACTGAAAAGCCTCAGGCAGCAGCATCCCAAACAAGTCACCAATTGTGGCAATGCATGCTCCAGCAGCCTTTTTTTATCCCTACCATCATGAGCCTTGCAGAGTTCAGCACATTTTACAAAGCAGAAGCTGTTTCCCTGGTTTAGAGCATCCAGTGAAGCAGAGAATGATGGATTCTTGACTCCAGGCAACCACGAGGTCATGGTTCTTGTGACAGAGCATGCAGGATCATCTCAGTCTGGACACCCTGACTGCTCTGGCACTGGCAGCGAGGTGTGGATTAGGAAAAGGCATTTGGAGCTGAGGATTCAGTGCAACAGGCATAACCCCCATGCTTAATGCAGTAGCTGCAGTTGCAGTCGAGTGGAAAAAACAAAATAAATCAGTAATGTGGGGACTTGGCAAGGGCTTAATATAGACACACAATATGTGAATCATGACAATTAAAAATGACTCATCAGGGGAGGCAAGCAAGAAAAATCTGTGCCTATTTTAACCTTGGATAATACAGCAGTTCAGTGGTTTGGGGTTTCTTTTTATTTTTAATTTTTAATTACGGTAACATTACTTCTGAGGGCCAAATACAATAGCTTAAAAAAAACCCTTTCAACTTGAAATTCACCTGAAATATCCTTTTCCAAACCTGATTTAAGTTCCCTGTCCACCTACCCAGAATAAATTTGAATATACAACATATACATAACATATACAGTGGGATAAAACTTTACTCAGAGATGGGAAGAACTCCATTTGCTTTCCATTTTCTTGGGGTTTCTTTGTATTTTGTGTATTCTGCACCCATTTTCCATAACATTCTTCCAGCTAAATTGGAACTGGACAAGAGAAAAAGTTCCCCACTCCAGCCTGAGGCAGAAAATCTGAGGCTGCAAAGACCAATTCTTATCTCAGGGTTCTCTCCATGATGAAATCTGCCTTAAAGGAGAGAAACTGAGGAAATTGGAGAAAGAAGGGCAAAAAAAAGTAGGCCAGTAACAGATGAGTGCTTCAATATTTCCCCCCAGTGGATCAATAAGTTCTTAGCAATACTCATCTTCCCTATAAACTGTAAATAAGATTAAAAGGGGATTACTTGCCTTCCTCTGAAGATAAACCTCCTGTTTTGCCTCTTCCTCAATTTCTGCTGCATTGGCTTGATTTTTACCTTTCTATTTGATAGAAATACTTTTACTTTTTTACTTTTGACAGTAACAAAGCTGTAAGAACTCCCTGGGCACTTTACAGACTGACAAAGGAGCTCAGGAAAAGGAAAGGAAAATCTTTAAATCCTAATATATCTGAAATACCATGTGTAGAATATCAGATGCAAGTGAAGACTCCATGGCAGTTACCTCTTATTTTGTTTCAGGGGAAGAAAAAAGTAAATATTTATTTATAAATATCAATCTTTCTACAACCACCCCAAGTCACTGTTACTATTCCTTTCCTTGCTTTTCTCCACCCCTCAACCTACCTATATATTCTCTATATTTTAAGCTCCATTTACAATTGCTTGGCTGTTATCTACTCCACAGCAAGGATGAGGATCCTTCACAAACAAGCTAGAGAAAAGGTCAGCAGTTCAAGAATACCTACAAGGAAAATGGACCAAAAGGCATTCCTGGCATCCACTCAGCTTCTGCTGCCCATTTCAGGCAGCACAACTTTGAAGTAAAGAAAATATAAAGGCTTTTAGAAGATGTTCTACGTCACAATGAAATCAGAGTCATCACTTGTTTTAAGCACATTCCTCTGTCTCAGCTTCAGGATTTAAATAGGACACTCTAAGGAGTAAATAATCTATATTATAAGAGTATTAGAGTCTGGCTTTAAGTGTTAGATCAATTGGGGTGAAATTTCACTATTAACTAATGCTCTTTGGATTGGTATTATAGCCCTGCATTTACTCTAATACAATTTACTGAATTACGATTGAAAAATGTTGAATTAGCTAGGTTTTTCTGTGTGGGAAGAAGCATAAAGACGTAATAAGTGATGCTGGAAGCCCTCAGGATAGCTATTAAAAAAAAAAAGGAAGCAAGCTGACATGCCAATAACAACAAAAAATTAATCAAATCAATTAAATCAATAAAAGCACAGTATTGAGGTAAGATCAGCTCTGCAAGAGGCTGGGCTGGTTGGAAGGAGACATGGGAGCTTGTTTGCCAGCAGGCAAGGTTCAAGTGCTCACTGCCATAAGGTCATACTGCAATTGATTGTATTTGAGATGGTGCCTCCAGTGATTTAGTTGAACTTTATGCTCCAGATGCTTTCTTGCACTTCTGTAACACTGAGGAGCAGTGAGAGATGTTTTACACCTCCTGTGTTTCTGGGAAGTCATTACAGGAGGGGATTCAGCACAGTGGAGATGCCTCCAGATTTACACAATTGCTGTAGAACTGCTGCTGGAAATATTTATTCCAGCAGAGAGGTTATATTTAAATGCAAGAAAAAGGAGTTTATTTCCAAGAACTGGCTGTGCTGACAGAAGATCAGCTACACAAACCAACTAGACAAACAGCACCGTTTATGAAGCCTGCTGGCCTTTGCATAATGCAGGATAGAATGTGGCACTTGCTTCCAGGGGATGGGGAATGGGATGAGGTGGAAAAGTGTCATTTAGTCACTCAATACATCTCTGAAGAGAAAAAGAGGCAAGATATTATTTATAAGGAGGCAGCAGAAGAAATTCCTCCCTGCAGAGGGTCACTGTGGTAGCAGGACTGCCACACAGCACCAGCATGCAGGTGCTTTGAGCTGCACATCTAGAACCATTCATTATTTTCTCTTCTAAATAGAGAAGATCAGGAGCCATTACAAATGCTAGGTATAAAAATGAAGGATGCTATTTTAAAAACCCTTCACTGAAATTTTCATTAGTGGGTGAAGAATAATTAAAGGACAGATATATTTCTTTGGTCTCCTGACAAACAGAAGGAGAGGAACTTGATAAAACAGGGTAATTTGCAGGACAAACTATGGTAATGAGAAGAAATTAAAGAGTATGACATTTTAGGCTAAATATTAGAGAATACTGACAGGTGGTCACATCTGTTTTACAAAGGAGCTCCATCACTTGCAGCAAGTAACACTAGCAGGCCAAAGCACTTGTGAATTTGTAGAAACAGGTATGAATTAGATCTTTAATATTTCTAAGCTCAGCTCAATTCTTAAACCACAGGCAAATTAATAAAAGCCCCAAGTTTTGCAACTATCTCCATTTGAAAAGTTGCAGTCCTCTGGTTACAGAAAACACTGTTAATTGTGGGTGATACCTTGAGATGGAAATCCATCCCTTCCCTCCCTCCCTCAGGTGGAGAGTGCAAATATTTCTTTGCATGCAGAAGGGCCAAGCCACAGTAAAGGCTGATTTCCTCTGAACTAGGAGATGGATTATAAAGCAGCTTTTTGTCACTCAGATGCATAAATGTCACCATTTCAAGGAAGAGTTCAATTTAATAACTGAGCTCATATTATGCAGCAACACTGTGTGCTACTCTTTACATTGCAATATATTTTGGTCTTGTTATTTTTAAAGTATTATTGGCTTTCCAGCTTACTTTTGAGCATTTGGAGGCTGTCTTCAGACTAACATAATCTTTCTTTTCCTGTCAGTTGTCATAAGATCTCAGAATTTTAAGTGCATAAAAAAGTTTTCTAAAGAAGCAGTTCTCTAAACAATGCTGTGTTTCTAGGACACAAGAACACAGTTTACTCATAATGTAGACAGAAAACACTGTAGACAAACATACTGGAGAATTAGGCACAAGCTGGCAGACATCACTAAGCCTACAAACATTCTTAATTTGGGGAAAGAATGCTAATTATCACCCAGGGACCACCATCTCATCTGCATCTCCCAATCTGGAGAGCTTGTGTTTCAGATATGTAGAAATATCTAGGGTAAAACTCTCCCACTCTCAACTTTCCCTCCAGTCTCATTATTCAAATGATGCTGAAAACACACATGGGATTATCAATTTACCCCTTCTTGGCTAAAGAAAGCACAAACTCATTCTACCTTGCACCCTAATTAGATATATGGGGGGAGTTAAACATTAGTAAAGCTACTCAACAGGTAGCAAACAAGTTTGACTCCTGCAGTTGGCAGTACTTCTTTATTCTGGGATGAAAGCTGCACAGATTCACACAGCTCCTCAGAAAGGAACCACTCATTGACTGGAAGAATAATTGGGCTACTTCTACTAGGTAAACTTAAAATATACTTTAAGCAGATGCTTAGACTGGTATCTGAAATTAAAAGTCAATGATCAATCATTTTCTGCTGGCAGTTCTGCTGCAGGAGGACCAAACAGAGATGGTCACTCAATTTATTTCTTCCAGTTTTCATGATGCACTGCACAGCAAAATATGAAAGCTCAGTAACTCAAATATATATTTCATGTACATGTGGTTTTGTAATGGGAAATGGGGTAATTTTTAGAATAAATTTCATCTTTTCCCTGAAGTAAATATCCAATCTATGTGAAAAACATCTGAAAAGCTTCACTTTGCCTTTCATAGAAGGCAATGGAAAACCAGCCATGTTGTGTATGAGAATAGAGCCCAAACCAACTAACTGACCTCAGTGCTCCTACTCTAACTGTTCCCATGGCCCTGGTCTGCCAAATTCACATTATTCCACTCACTTCTACATTATTTTGAGGTACAAAACAATACTTTGAACACCAGTAAAACACAAATGGTGTTACATCCCTTTTTTCCTTGGTCTCAACTATTGGCAAGCTAATTGAAAACAAATTTCTTTGCCTGCTTGTCATAACCCAGAGTGCTCACCTCATTATCTTCACTTTTGCTGAGCAGTATCATTCTGGATTTCAAAATAGATAGCAAGACCACGGGCTGTTCCAGACCATCTGCTGTTAAACTGCATTCAAAGGGAATGTTCATTGGTTTTGGGGTCCTGCCCAAAATCTCTCTTAAAAACAGAGTACATGGGAGCATTTAGTTTGAGTGTGCTTTCCAAAGCTACTATTTAGCACTTATGCTCACACAAAAAAAACTTTCATTACAAAGAATTTATGTTTTCTCACGACAAAATGAATCTGTGGAGGAAGAGTTAGAGGCTGGGGATAGGAGAGGGAGAAGCAAAGCACTGCCTGTGCATGAGCTCCTTCCTCCCCCCTCGGCTCTCTGCTGCCTTCCTCTGCTTTCAGCAGATTTACCTGCTGATTTACCTCAAATTTCAGCTTTAAAGCAGTCTCTGGAGTGAGCTGATGAGCATGGGGCAATGTGGCTGGAGTACTTTGGAGAGCTCAGCAGCCACTCCAGGGCCTGCTCCATCAAGCAAGGCAGAGCTAACATTTTCATAGCAACAATCAGAGGCAAATAAAGTCTTATTAAGCTTCTCCTCCTCCCTCAAGGTTACTATCTCCAGATAATGACAATATGAGACAGGTCCTGTCAACCTCTGCAGGACACATTAAATTCCTGTTCAATATGAATTAGATGAGCACTGCTAAACTTGGACAGTTCCACAGGGTACAACCCTTTAAGTATCTGGCATCCACTGCAAGGCCAGAGCAACAGCAGGCACATCTAAAAAAGATGTGCAGGCAGCAGGCAAAGTTTCTATGAAGGTCACACAGTTCTCCCAGTATCATTTCTGAGATAGTAAAATTCAAATATCCATGTAAATATTTTGATTATAAATATCCAGAGTCCAAGGATTTTATGATTTTAAGAACAAAGTAGCTGAAAAAATTGAGATACAAAACACAATTGAATAATAAAGTCAGTATTTTATAGAGAGGAACATAAAAATATATGAAAGTCTTTATTTTATATTCAACTACTAGATAATCTTCATTTTCTGCAAGTATAACAAGACATAACCCAGGGTTACCACAACTAGGATGGGTTCTTCAGGGTGTAATTCTCAGAAAGTGGTTGGAGTGTCATTTTGCAAAGGCAGCAAGAAAAATATTGGACTAGCAAGCTTCAGAGCACACAGTGTTAAATAAACATGAACACAGGAGTGATGAAGTGTCTGCTCTACTATCTCCTCTGTAAAAAGAAAATGTTCTCTTGGTCAGATTCTCTCTAGAGCTGCTCTTAATATACTAATTCATATATATAACTTATTATTTGCAAAAGCAGTATCAGACTCCAGATTTCAATCCCCTTTCTCTTTATATAAACTTAGATCTGAGTTTCTCATTCATGCACAGAAAATAGAAACACAGAACAGCTCTTCTAGGTCTGCTCTTGTAATTGCAGAATAAGCTGTCAGAAGCATTTTGTTATCCCTTCACATCTGACAAAACAAAAAAATGAGGGTTTAGAAGGTTACTTCAGATGAGAAAAACTGCAACAAAATTGAGTATATTTGGTGCAATCTTATTGGCATGAACAAAGTCTTGCTTTCTGAGCTCAGGAAACATCCAGAATAGCTGCCCTGCTTGCATTTTCACACATCCTTCCATGAAATCTGACTAAAAAGCCCTTTCTTCTGCTTCACAGCAATTTCTGCAGCACTTGTGCTGGAGTGCTCCTGCAGAATGGGAAATTCTCAGACACAAGCCTATGACCTGCAGGAGAAACTGAGGATTCCCTCCCCACCACACACTGCACTGCTAATAACAAAGTGGATTGATTAGATAAATGGAAGTGTTTCCTCAACACCTCATCCTTCCACACTCTTCAAACACCATTTTCCAAGGAATCATTCTACAGACAGACAGCTTTTCCTCCCTGAAGATAGCAGATAAAGCAATATTTTTCTGGGCCACAGGGAGCATCACCACCAATCTGCTTTCTGTACATACAGCCCCACAGAATGAAGTGCCAAGGAGATGAAAGCACGTGTGTGATGAGACTCTGCTACTGACTCTCTCCTGGCCTTACTGAGCTGCCCAGCTGTGCATCTTAACATTTAGAAAACAGGTTTCAAGTTTAAAGGCTGATTTTACTGGAAGCCAAAGTCACAGATCTTCAGACCCTTGTTGTTTAATTTATTCTTAATATGCTCTGAATGGCACCAGAAAAAGTAACTTCAAAGACACAGAATTTAAGCTTTCACTTAGGAAATAACTATGAAAGTGTATGAAATGTTTTCTCTTTATGTTTCCTGTTTTCTCTTGTATGTGCTGAGAAGCAGCAGCAGATGCATCACCCATGCCATCTGAGTTGTGCTGCTGAAAAGGGTTTGAAACAGCCTCCAAAAGCCATACTTGGTTTAGAACAAAACAGGCTTTGACTTCATGAATTTTCTTGGAGGCAAGACCAAAAAATCAATTTGTCTTCATTTCCATCTACTTCATTTATGCCAAAATATTTGCTATTTCTGTCAAGTGACCAAAATATGACCATAATAAATATTATTATTTAAGATGTCTTGGGTCATATAACATCAGATGGAGCACAACCCTCCCACACTCCAGCCCAGCCTGCTCCTGAAAATCCATAAGATAATAAGTTTTACAGACTTTTTCTCAACATATTGCCAAAATCTGAAGTACAAGGACTCTGGGTGTAACAAACACAACCACTAGTTGATGCAGAGCTTGTCCTAACAGTTTGTACCCACCCTCTGGACTATCAGAGCTTCAGTTTTTCTTGCACAGATTATTGATGCCAGGAATCAAACCAATTCTGGGAGAAAAGAGGATTGAAGCAGATAACCCTATTGCCAGACAGAACACATACCCATGGTCCTTATGCCCAGCCTCAGCGCAGGAACATTCCTCTGCATCTTTTTTTGGCAAAGGACATTAAAAAAAGTGACCTCAAATTCAAAAAGATTTGTCACTGAGAAGCTTTATCTCATTCTCCATTTGCCAAGTGTTTTTCTGGCACACTCAAAAAATAAAATTGCCAAGCCAAGTTCAAACCAGAATGCTTCAACCTTAAAATATTCCATATTAATAGTCCTTGTCCAGTAAAAAAAAAGAGATCTGTTTCTGCAATCACTTGTGTGAGTAGATTTAAAGACCAAAAAAAAGGAAGAGTTAGTTGTCAGAATTTCTCCCTGTGTTGCAGCAGCTGACTCACTACAGGAAGAAATCTTGACTGAGCATTTGACCTCACAAATCTTCTCTCTCTGTATTCAATTATCTTCTCCCAGCCAACCTCACTTGCAAAGGTTAGTAGTGCAACAAACCTCTGCCGGGGTGGTTCCATTTTTTAAGTCAGAGTAAGGGTCATTACTCTGAAAAGGAGAATTTTTCAGGAAGTAAAGTTCTTACTGCAGTTTTCCCCTCCAGGCAACTAAAGGGTATTACAAGGAGTTAGGCTACTTGGCAGCTGTTCCCATTTTGTATAAGTTGTAAAGAGTTTTTTTCTCCCTTTCACAGCAGAAAAGCAATTTTAAATTGATGTGTAGCTCTATCTTTTGGATCAGCAGTGATTCTGTCCAATAATCTATAATCCTGGCCACAGCATTACCCTGGATATTTTATATACTGCTGAAATAAGGTATTATTTCAGATTCCCAGGATTTCCAAATCATAGTTTATAGGAACATCTACTTAAGAAGCCCACAAAACCTTGGCTGAGAAGATACCATCAAGATTATTCAGAACCATTAGTAAATTGCAGCCCCATCCCATCACTCAGTCCTAAGATACTTCTGCTATACTCTTGCTCCTACAACTCAATGACCAAGAAAATAGCACTTAATTTCTTTTCTAAACCACTCTGTTGTGCAAGGACTGTAACTTTAATGTCTTCAGTAGTAGTAATATACTATTTTAATATATTAATAGCATAATATTTTATATATACCCATTACAAAAACCTCCTGAAAGAAATAAAACCAGGCTAATGTACAGAAACCATCTAGATAAAAGGGATTTTCTAGGTAATTAGAAGACAAACTCAGCCAATGCAATGATCACAGGTCTCTAAATGGGACCACTGCAATGTACACATGTCAAAGGCTCCATTTTGATCAGGAGCTCATAGATGCAGGGGCCAGGGAAAAAGCCATTCTGTGTACAGCACATGCACTGTGTCTATCAATTGACTTTTACTATCCCTGATGTGATGCACAGGGCTGTTTTCCCCAGAGAAAGCTGCTCTTTGCTCCAAGTCTAGTGTTTGTGCTGGAGTGTGTCCCACTGGCTGCAGTCCATCTCTCCAGACCCCAGGCTCAGCACCACTTTGTGCTTTGAGGAATTATTGACCACAGGCACGTGGCTACCCAGGCAACATATAGACTGAGCAGGACCTATGCATGGGAAGCCAATTGACATCACTGCTCCCAAACAAAAACAATGACTGGGATCAATTAATTGAAGTCATGCAGGCTTGGCTGCAACTTTTTTTTTAACCACCCTCCAAAAAGCTTAAACAATAAAAGCAAAATACTGCAGTCTAGAGAACAACAGGATAATTTCAGAGATAAATGCTGTATGGGAAACGAGAGGTATGGGGTGGGCAATTTAAATTACTAACAAAACTGGAGATAAAGATCAATGAACAGATGACAATGAAAAATTAAAATAAATGAGTATCAAAAGCAATGCTTCTGCAACTCAGAGTCATGAACAAACAGAGCAATGGTGTCTCGGGAGCTCACAAAATATTTTCTTTCTCTTGCTTGCAGGTTACCAAAGGAAATCCCACCTAGAGGGACCATTACTGGGCATTCCTGCCAGTTCCTAGATAAAAGCCTGATCTTGGAAAATAAGGCTGAGAACTGTCAGCACAATAAATTCCCTTGGGTTTTAGTGGGTCTAAGTGCCTAATCCCCCTTGGTAATTTTCTTTTTGAGATATAATTATTTTAATACTTTAAATTAAGAGCCATCAGCAAAAATAACTGTGATTTAGGAAATAGGAATATGAATGTTTCCCATAAAAGCCTTTTAGAGGAGCCATCACCCTACATTTGAGGGTAAATGTGCAAGCACAGAGTGCTTATAAGTGCTATTTTTGTCAAGAGTTTTAACTACTAAACCTATTAAACATAGTATTTACCTACTTCAATAAACATACACAACACAAAAATGCAAAGGGACAAAATCATAAAGAGGATGAAGCAGTTTGCTATGGATGAGGCAAAAAGCAGCAGAGTTGCTACATGCCCTAGGAGTCACTAAGAGCATTTTCACACCACTTCTGTTCTGGGGGCACCCATTTCCTTGCCCTGAGCTGCAAGAAGCATCTTCCAAGTAACACCAGCCTGAGCAAAGCCATCACACCTCAGCCTGGCCATTCCCCATGGCCATCCAACTCCTTTTGGAAGGAGATGTCAATCTTGCTTCTGCTGTAAAAAATAAATTAATAAGCAAGCTAAGCTGTTGGCTTTTTGGGCTGGCTTTAGGGCAGCTTGCATTTTAGCTTCAGGTTAGAGTTCCTGGAGAGCTGTGCAGTGTGAAGATACTGATACAGCCTTGGGCTCTGAGATTCCCTAAGCCACAGAATGTTCAAAGCAATGGATGGAGTGGGAAAATCCTCCCTTGCTGCCTGCCTGCTCTCATCTTCTGTCCTCACACACCAAAACCTGGCAGCTCTCCACTCCACCTGAAGTCTAGCCCCCCTAAAGTGGGATGTACACACATTTGGTCACACCTTCCATCCCTATTTTACTTTATTCAAGTATTTTATATCAAATAAATATAATTATGACCTCTGAAGGGAAAGCAGGAAAGTGTTAAAGCACAGCACCGGGGAAATATTTCTGCAACATGTTTTCAAAGTGATTTTTTTTTCTCACTGTTTCTTGTTTTTCTCATGTGCGAGCTTAACAGCTTCTTTCCCAGGAAAGGTTTATTTCATTGGATTCCATTTCCTCGGGTAGGAAAACATGTGAAAACTCCATATTACAACAACCAGGTTTTTATAGTTAAAAAAAAAAAAGCATATTAAGCTGGTACTTCTCTCTAGGGATCATTCTTTCAAGGCTAAGAAAAATGCTGTAGTGATTGGTCACTACACAAAACCAGCCACGCCTCAGGTGAGGCAGACAAGTCATCTTAGACTGTTTCAGAGATGCATTACTGAAGAGCCAAGAAAATAACAGTTTTCTATGAATCTAGTGCTTTTAAAACCAAAATAATGCTTCCTTCCCCTCCTGAATATATGCACACATTTAGACTAGAAAGCTTCAGAAGGTTTTTTTTTTTTCCCCATGGAAAAAAAATAAAACAAACCCCAAAAGTATAACTGGAAAATTAAGACTTTTCTTGGGCAGCTTCATTTACTGCAGTGGGTAACAGGCTCTGTCTCAGTCTGGAAATTCCCATTTGGTGCTGGATGTTGTGCTCAGGATGCAAAGTCAGTTTTGTGTCATATGAGCCATTAGACAGACAAATACAGACAATTACAATTAACTATTTTTAATTTGCATCTCAAAATATTTACATAATTCCTTGAGTGGCAGGACTTTTTCCCCTAAGTTTATCTTCTTCTACAGAGAAGAAAATTCTGTCCTAGCTTGCTCTTCCAACAGACTGAGCTTTTCCATCAACCCCAGCTGTGGCCATTTGCTGGGAACTGGTTTATTAGCAAACAGAGCAAAACCCCTCATCATCTTCTGGCTACAGCTGGGATTTCCCTGCTGGGAATCATACTCCTGATAGGAACATATGAGTAACAGTTGAAACCGTGAGAGAATCACTGTAGTTGGAAGAGATCTTGAAGATCATGGAGCCCAGCCATTAACTACCAGCTCAGTCAGCTGCCACTTGGCCTCCTGTGCTGCTCTGAACCAGAAGAAAACTCACTGTTTATATTTTTACCAACCTCTGGGAATAGTGGACCCTTTAAAAAAAAAAAGATTAAGGGTTTCCAATGTTAAATAATTGATGTTAAACCTAGATCACTGAAAAATCACTGAATAAACTACTCAATAGACAACTGACTAAGCTCTCAGTATTGCATCAGCTGGTAGCACATAAAAAAATAGTGATAAAAAAATGCAAGTAGCACATGTATAGTCACATGCCCCAAGAACACTTGCTTTCCTCAGCTGTAGGAATTCAGAAGTATGACTAAAGGCCCAGTGCACCCTTAGCAAGTTTGCTGCTGAAAGGAAACCAGAAGGAGCTGTTGAGTCCCTTGAGAGACAAGATGCCTTGCAGGGGATGCAGATGTGTGGCAGACTGGGCACTGATGAATGGGATGAACCAGAACAAGCCCAGATGCCAGATCCTGCACTCCTGACAAACACACACTGGGCACGAGCATAAAGCGTGAGGGCAGCTAAACTCCTGCTTCTTTCCATCTGATGAGAAAGCAAACCCTTCACAGCAAACAAAATTAACAAGGGCTTTTTGTCTACCTATAATGTAGTGATTTCCTCAAGCACTTCCCAACAACAAGCACTCACTGCAGATAATTAGTCCAGAGCTTGCAATAAAACTCTTTTTCTCTACTCAAGGTGCCTGGCTTCCATCAAGCTAAGTGACTGCTTTTGTTCTGCGAGACAGGTAATCACTGCTACAGCGCCTAATATTGTAAAATCACTGCTAACAGTGTCCACTGGAAACGAATGCAGGTTTCAGGGAAAGGCAAGAGGTACTTTTAAGCTCTAAAGTGATTTATTTTTTCCTTAAAATAGTTGGAACACACTCATTTTTAAGATCTCTCATTCACACTTAAAGTGCATTAACAAAGAGTTTCTGAAGTGCTTTCTAGGTGTCAATAAACAGAAAATCCCTTAAAGTCTATTAAGGGGGGGAAGGTATGATGCTATTAATCCTTTGTTGAAAAGGAAAGGGAGAGAAAACACCCAAGAGTCTGTTTAAGTTTAAAATAAATACTCATTTTATCATTTTAGCAAGCTAGAGACTGATGCTCTGCAAGCACATGAATTTAAATATTAATAATAAATGGTGAACAAAAAGTAAATTGAGGGGGGGAGGGAAATCCAGAAGAATGTTTAGATACAGAGCCAGTCCACTGAATATTTTCATTATTTTACTGTACTCTCAAAGGAGAGAAAAAGAAACTTTGAAAAACAGATTTAAGATCTCCCACACAAAACCACCCCAAGCCCTGGGTGTGTTGCTTCCTCTCCATCCTCTCTTGAGCCACCTTTTAAGAACACAAACTAACCCTCCACTTCTCTTTCGACCGCCTGAAGATGCTGGACGTGACTCGAGGGCCGCCTCTTCTCTCCCCCTAGCTAGCACTTTACACCGCAAGGATCCCCATTACAGCCTCGGGGGGCTTTTCAGCAATTAGCACCCCGGAGACGGCAGTAATCAGCCCACAGCCGGGTTGGCAGCAGCCTATTTGCCCCCAGGGACGCGGTGCAATCGCAATCACCGAGAGAAAGCTTTGGAAAAGCCTGAAAGCTTTCCAGACCTCAAGCTTTCCAAGTCCCACAATGCGGCGATTGTGGCAGCTCTTGGCTGGAAATGCACAGACGCTGCACAGCACCTGAGCCGGCCTGCTAAAGCATCCAAACACTAACCTCCCAGCTGCTAGCTGCAAACAATTACCAAGAGGTTCTCATTGCCTTGAAGGAGCTCTCGCAAATCCAAGTTTCCCCACGTCTGTGTGCATCTGCACCAGCATTAAAGGAGTTAGCCACTGAAATCCATTTTATCCTGTTTTAAACCCAATCCAATTCTGAACAAGACCTCATCATGGGGTGGGATTTTCTTTTTTAATTATTTTGTTTTTCCTTAGCAACAATCTAAGCCAAGCCCCAGGGGAATCCTTAGAAGTTTTTTAGCACAGATGTAGCTACACTGAAAACATTCTTCTGAGTGTTTTCAATCCTACAATAACAAGAAACAACTTTTCTTGTACCTATCAATTCAATGTTCCAGAAAATAGGAGAGAGACTTTGTAACTGATTTGAAAGGGAATATAAATCATATTTGTTGCAAAGGGAGAAGAAAAAAAAGGTTGTGTTTCCCAAAGTCAGCCTTATTGATTAGGCTTCTAAGCACATTATAAAGCTAAAAGCTGCATTCACCAGCTGCTGCACATTTGCTGACTCCTCAGGTCATTGCAGACAGCACGGTTTATATCTTTACCATAGCAAGACCCATTTTCAAGGTCACTGGAACTATTTCTGTTGAACTTTAATACTGCCTCTGCACGTGCTAAATCCTGGATATTACACTATTGACTTACAGAAGAATGACTTTTTCAGCTTGACTACATCATGTTCACTGAAATTTATATGCTCTGCGTGGGTGCCCTTATTGGAGCAACTCAGCAGGAATAAAGTTCTGGATGAGCTATGGAAGCACCTCCTTGTGCAGCCAAGCAGAGCTTTGCTCACCTGCATCCCAGCTGCTTTGGGGGGCCAGGGAAGGAATGCTCAGAGCAGAGCCATTGCATGAGGTCTCTCAGACTTGAAGCCCCACTGAGGACACACAAGTTTTTCTGGGTAGTACTACCCTTAAAACAAACAGAAGAGTGGTGCTCTTACCCGAGGAATTGGTGCTGCTGGTTCCTGTGCCTTGGAGGAGGTCTGGAGCACACACAGAGGGAACTCTGACCAGTCCATGAACATCTCCACTCCCGGAGCATTCCCAGGATAAAACCCCAGCCCGAAACACCCCCCAACTCGACCTTTTCCCCCAGTCAGAGCCAGACAACTGCCAGCCCTGATTGCAATTTAAAGCAAAACAGCTCCTTGTTAGCACCTGCAGGACACCTGGAGGTTCTGATTGCCCCGGGGGATCCCCACCCACTGCTCCAGCTCCACTTAAAGGCAAAGGCAGGAGTTAAGGTTGGATGTGGTGTCTGGCTCCCCTCTGGCCTTGATGTCCCCTCTGCAGGGCTACTGATGTCCCTTGGTAGAGCAAGCAGCTCTGGCTGGTGTCTGAACATCCCCCTGACTCATTTGGAGAGGAAAAAAGATTTTAAAAAGGCTTGTCTTGTAACCATTAAAACGCAATCTCTTTAATCAGCTGAAGTGAAGTGTCACTATCAATGGCCCTGCTTCATGTGAGTGTTTAAAGACTGATCAAATCAATTCTTCCTCTTTGATGAGCTGCACAGAGGGACTTTTGGAGACCTTTTACTTTAATAATTCTGCTTAGACCTTGGTAAGGAGGGCTGTCCTGGTCTTCAGAAATAGAAACATATGTTCCTCCCTGGAGGGGGTGAGGAAAGATTAAAAACCTTGCTACAAGGAAAACTTTCAGCAAAATTACCCAGGTTTTTTCCCTCTATTATGTGCTCCTTTCCTGGAGGCTGCTACAATATCTCATGGGCATGTACAATCAGGATTTTTCTTTTCAGCTCCACAGTGTAAATGATGGGGCAGAAATGAGCTGCATGTTGACTCAGAAATGTGAAATTTGCTCCAGCCACATCCCCACACAGCCCTCCCATCTTTCCCTGTCCCTTGCCTGCAGATTGCATCTGATTCTACCCTCTACAGACATTTCTCAGGCCTCAGATGTTTTGTTTTGCTGGCTGATATGTAATATGCTGTCAAATGGCAGCAATTTGGCTATTTTGCCTGAAGTCAAGTTGGTTACAAAGATTGCTCTGCTTCAGAAAATTCTTGACACACCAATTTACTATCTCATTATGCTCCTACTCTCTTTAGAGATAATACAGTCACATTAAATGCTCATTAATGTTAAAATTCAGGAAAAAAAAAAAAAAAAAAGAGACCAAAACCCTCATCCTACATCTTTCTGTTTCTTAAATAGCTCATAGCCTAAACAGTTTAATTTTTATCTCTCGTGCTTGTCAAGTAATCATCTTTGGCTGAGTATTGAGGAGAACTGAACAATGTTTTTGATAGAGCTTATTAAACAGATGGGCTCTGGCTTGGGAGATAAATCACAGAAATGCTGGGATAAGAACCTTTTTTGAGAGGGAGGGTAGGATGGAATGGGAAATAGTGATCATACATGTGCCCAGTTTGCCAAGAGAACTGAGACTAAACAGCATCACAAGTCATCAGCTTCATTTCTTGGCACCATTTATGTGAGGATGCCCACCTTAATTTCTGGCTGATCACATGTAGAAGAGATACACAACTTGCATCATTCTTTTTGTGGTCTATATATATATATATTTGGTGTTTTTTCTCTTCAAACCTGAGCTTTCTGAATGAGTCCATCACCCTCAAAATCTTTTAGAGTTGTGAGGGAAAATACATGGGGTAAAACCAGAAAAGCATCAGTAGCACTTAGCAAGTGGAAACAAGAGAAAGCAAACTGCCAACTTCTTGCTGCAAGAACTTCTTGTTCTTGCTTTTGTCAGCTTCACCTCATTTCCAGTGTAGTGATTGATTTTCCCAGTATAAACCAACTAATGTTTCAAACATTTCTGTATGGGATGTCATTATATATCTATATATATATATATCAGATTGTGAGCCTTAAAATCCTTAATTGAGCAGAGCACAAACTTGGTTTTAACTTCATGCACAGGAAGTTAAAATTAACTCTGTCTTTAGGGCACCTTGGATATAGAGGATAAGGGAGAAGTGGTAAAGAACAGCCATTTGCACAGTTCCTAGTTGCTTTGAACAGCACTGTGTTAATAACTTTAAAAAATTATTATATTGAAAAACACAACCCTCAGGTTTTACATAGAGCAATATCAGGATATTTTATGAGCTCTAAGAGACTTGAAATGGTAGAGTCTTCTGGAATTCTTTTTTTTGCCTACTTAAATGAAACACAATGGGGTTTTCATGAGGTCTAAATCTGTGTAGATATATCTGTCTTTCCAAACAGCAGTCAAACACTCAAAAAAAAAAAATAAAAAATTCAACATTTAGTATCGAGCAGTTTAATGTCCCAAAGTACTAAATCTGGAGAAAAGCAGCTGAAATCCCCCATCACATACTCAGACAGCAAGACTGCTGCTATTGAAGGACAAGGTGCTGTAGTTAAGCTCTGCTGGCATTTGCTCATAAAAGCCTGGCAAGGAGGAAGGGAGAAGGAAAAGGCAATGATGAAAAAAGGCCCCTCTGGGCTAAGTAGTAAAAGCATCTGCTGAAGTAATAAAACCTTGTGTTGGTAACAATAATTGTTGCCCGAGTTGAGCAGTCAGGAGCTGGCAGTTAATCAGGCTGCCCTTACATTCTTCCCCAGCAGAGGAAACAGGCACTTGAGGACCAGATTCCTCTGCAAACACCACATGGGGCTGCTCCCAGGATAACCAGGAGCTCTTCAGCCAGGGGCAGTGGGCAGGATGAAAGACCCTGTCCCCAAGATCCCACACTCAGCTACTGCTGGAGCTGCAGTTCTGTCTCGTGTTTAGAGCATCTGTGCATGCAGAGCAGCTATTGGAGTTTTTTAGATTAGGCCATGGATATAAACAAGCCAAGCAGGGAGATTAGAAAGCAAGGGATCTGCTTGGCATAGATTTTCATTAGTGTGAGGCCCAGAAGACCAACAAGAAATTGCCACAATAGGCTGCTGACAGCTTTTCTTCTGCAGTATATTGTCCTGGCTCAATAGCACAAGGTCAGGCTCAATGCCTTTTTGCTGCCTTGCTGCTTCTCCTAGGGAGCAATTGCTTAGAAAAATATCCCTCCACTTGACAGGTTTGGAACACAAACAAAAAAAAAATCCATCCTGCTTGTGGTCATTGGACTGATTGCTTAGGAATCAAAGAGCAGAAGAGTAATAGTGGCACAGTTGCTGAGCCACCAACCACATCAACATAAACTTACGTGCACGTGGTGATCCCCAGCACAATAAATGAATGAAAACTTCCCTTTTGTTTTTTTAATCTAATCCTCACATCTCATTATACAGTTAGCAATCAATTCCTTGTCCTTGCAGGAAGCAAGCCAGCATCATTAACTGTGAGAAGTTCACAGGCACACCTGTATCCTAAACCTCAGGCTGTGCCACGGGACAGATCCAGTCAATGTGATGGAAAAGGAGGCAGCTGCTTGGAGATTTTAAACAAATTACAGTTATCTTTGTATATTCTCAAGTTGAGCACTTGAAGATTGAGACTTTTATGTATACAATAAAAGGGGATGCTATGTGGGAGGTGCTGACAGACCAAGGCTAAGAAAGAACATCAATTTACATTAAAATAATCCCTATAGACATCACAGTCCTCTGTCAGGATACATCAGGAAACAAAAGAACATGAACATTTATAATTTAAAATCAATCTGCTGGATACAGAAGTGTCACAAAGATGCCTCCCTTAGTGCTCTGGTCTCCTGTTCTCGAGGAGGATCCACCATCCATTCTTTATTTCAGGGGACTTCTGCCATGTCCTCTGTCTCCTTAAGCAGGGTCCCCATGTTCCCTTGTATTTTCCAGGGTGCAAAATGGGGTTTATTAAGGCAAGGTGGATGTCACTTGGACAAAGCTTCTGCTGTTGGTACCCAGTGTCAGCAAGAACTGGGTCACCAATACAAAGCCATTGCTTTAGCATTTCAGCTCTGCACCCCTTCTTGCTTTCTTCTATTAATGACAAACGTGCTGCAGATGCTGCTTTGGAGAGAAATTCTCAAGCAGTATTGTTAATTTCCTCATGAAAGCAAGAGTATAGGTGATTTATGGCTATGGGCTGGTTTTTATTAGATAAATAGAACTGCCTCTATGAAATTTGCTGATTAACATTTTTGGTTTTAATGTCACCACGATTCCAAAAGGATTTGCAAGCTGTTTACAGAATGCAAGGTACAAGCCCCTCACAGAACTGAGCAGTTAGCCTGGGGGAATTCAGAGGAAACTCATCATGCAATCTGGTTAGATGGAACTGACACCAAAATCTGAATGCCAAGCACAGAATAGAAATCTATAAGAGAGGTTTTTAATAGATGTACTTATATTTACTTTACTCAAATTAGCCAGCCAAAGAGCACAGTAATGATGGTGTTAGAAGCACAACTGAGATTATCAGTTTAGTTGCAGTAAATGTATTCAGAAGTTCACCTTGGATTTATGTCGATCTCTGGCCTTCACAAAACAAACCAAAAAATCCCAAAACAACAACAATAAAAAAACCACACACAAAAAAAACCAAGCCAAAAAAGAAATAAAATACAGGACAATAAGGACACTGCAGTGACAGTGTCTAGACTTTTCCTGGTATGAGAAGAAAAAAGATGTTTAGGAAAATGGCCAAAATCTACATCCATCACAAATACTCTGCTAACGTGCTCTCATTTACACACTCTCCAAGGAATCAGAAGGTCCTAATTACAAGAAGTAAAGACAAATCTGAGCAAAAATCCCAACAAGTGGAGCAGTTCAGCCTGTTTCTGAATGATGCTGCCACTGGCACTCAGGGGGAACAGCAGATGTTCAGCATTGCTCACTGGGGGGCCTTCACTGAACAAGGTTTGTTTTCCTGCTACTTTGATGGGCTTCAGAAAATCAAGAGATTTTGGATTAATTGGCAGAGCAATCTCAGTTGAATCTCAATTGAAATA